>REGL01001743.1:47996-61747 GCA_004194395.1 Aurelia aurita complex sp. Pacific
AATCGTTGGTGCTTGCCATAAGGGCTGTGGCAACCGAATGTAAGAGTCGAAAACCAGACTGATGCTCATATAGTGATTTATTTGCGTCCAGATATTCTTAAAACTGATTGAAAACCAGCTTCTCAAACAGCCGAGATATGAAAGGAAGAACTGATATTGGCCTGTAGTTCGACCTGCCATCCTTTGCGCCACTTTTGAAAATGGGTGCAATACGCGCTATCTTCCAGTCCTCCGGAAATTTTCCCGCAAACAATGATTTATTGAAAAGATCGCATAAGGACCCGCCAACAACTGGCAAAGCAATGAATTGAAAAGGTGGATTGGAGACAGACTATAACGATAATATCAAAGATGCTTTCTTTGGGATTGTGGGAAATTACCTTAAAGGGGCTGGGTCACGTAACTGTAAACAAACCTGTTATCTCTATAATCTGTATTGTTGCCCACACGTGACCATTGTGTTCTGCACAGATTTTGGTGGATGGGGTGAATCCACAATAAAGTTACTACTAAAATCCACTAATATCTTTGCAATCTTACAACGTATGGTTGTTTCGTTTGTTTCTCCTTGAAGTTCAAGAGTTCATCTTCAAAATAGAACTTTCCTTTTGAGAAAAATAGTGGAAAATCTGTGTGATATGGCCTGTCAAAAAAGCTGCAAAATCGTCGTTTCGAAAGAAGTTTGTTTACTTTACGTGACCCAGCCCCTTTAAGTTACCTTGGCGCAGTCCATTTGAAAGATAGGAGCAATAACATCTGATGCGATTCGATGCGATTCATTTTAAAGTTTTGCAAATATTCGCGACACCATGCTTTCATTTCGCGGTTACCGAAATTTACAAACGTCATACATAAGGCAAAAGCTAGCACCTGCATGAACAAACGCAAATATGATAGATGCTGAATTTCGATTCAAATTTTACTTCAATCAATAGAAAGAAAAGATTTTCTCCTCCTGTTTGCAATGCGATGTTTGATCATATGCTCTTGTTGAGGCTGTTACTAATCCACGGAATGTGGAATGATGGAATAGAATTGTGGAATCAAAGATAGCGTATTAAATTTCAACAATATTAGGCTTTCTATGTCATGTTGACAACTGTGATTTTAAAGAAAGCAATGCATTTCTTCTCGTTGAAATTGTAAAATGTTGCCTAGGCTTACTGCAATCGTCATAGTTTTGCTCCTTGATAAACTAATAATCGCTACGCTACAACTAAAACCAGTTGAAGCAGAGTGCAATCATCCAATTCAATGAAAGAAGTAAAAACTGGGACTGAGGTAGTAAGTCTAAGTGTTTCCTCCTTGCAAGCGTCACCTTTTGCGTCACGTCGTGTTTTAAACATCTTAGCTATTTTTGGTACTTAAATCATTTATATATTATATTACTGTTCAATTACATAGTACCACACGCAACGAACATATTTTTATTGAGTCACCTTTTGCAGTGCACGAATTCTGTTTAACCATCAGCGAAATTTCAAGGACTCTTAACTTTGCCTCTTTATTTGAAAAACGGCTGTTGGGGTAAAATTTCAGCAAGATCAGTGCACACAGTATCTGATTTTCAATCTATAAATGCGTATTTGAAATCCTATCATTCCATTCAATCATTCCACATTCCATGTTTTAGATATACCTCTATAGTTACTGTACACTTTCCCATTTGGTGCTTTCTAATTGTGTTTGCAAACAGCCCGTCTGAAACAGCATTGGTTGGTGTATCTTGGGTTTTGCTTCGTTTGGTTAGTTGCTATTTGAGATGGTTAGCCATCCCGCAAGGTTGGGAATTTATTCACTAGTCTATCTGGTTGATATGCGGTTTTCACCATCTTAGAGCTTGGATCGAAAGGAAAGTTTGAGCTGTCTGGGAAATGTAAGTTTGTTTACTTCGTACTATAAACTCAGAAGCTATCTAAAGACGCTAAACCGTTAAAGTTTCAGTTTTTAGTTGTTTACTTTATTTTTGTCAAATCATATTGTCGTTAGTTTTTGCTGAGGAAAATAAAAAGAAGTGTTCAACGGACAAGGTATGGAGTGCAGTTTACTATCACGATGTAATTTTAAAGCTATCAAGTTAAAGGTAGTTAAAGTTTCAGTCTTTCAACTCTTTTGTTTACTTTAACTTTGTGGAGTCATTTAGTTACTGCCATGCCAGGGAAATATGACCTGAAACCATTGTTGAAGTCCGTCTCTTTGTTGCCTCAGACTCAAAGCTATCAATAATTAAGCTTTTGAAGTTTCACTTTTTAGATTCTGTTTGTGAATTTAGAGTTATAAAATCATTTAGTAGCTGGCAAGGAAACAGAATTTTAGTTGCAATGGTCAAAGTTTTAAGTTAAGTTTGCTACAGAGATGTGAACGCTAATCTTCTAACCTTCAAGGCAAGTTAAAGCTCCGTTTTTAGATTCTTTTGTTTACTTTAGTTTTGTCAAGGGATTTAATTGGTACCTGAGAGAGCAGAATCTGGCAACGGTAACGGTCGAAGTTTTAGGTCAAGTTTGCTGTAAAGATACAAATATAAAACTGTGAAGTTTTAAAGCTAGTAAGGGATTGAGTACATAATAATACATGAGGGTTTGACACCATCCTGAATTTCTGCTGACAAAATGCTGATGAGCCTTTGTTATCGTACAATAGTGCTAACAACAGTAGTGGTGGTGAACGAAAGTTATTAAATCCTTGCATTTTCCACAGGAATCTCTTTGGTTCTGTTTCAATAGCAATTAAGTTAAGCGACAACTTTTGTTTGATGATTGAAAAGAACTTCACGAGCGGGCTATTCATGCAGACCTTTTGCTGCCACGGAAAGCAGAATTTTTGCAGCGACTTTCATTTCGCTGGTCTAAGTTTTATGAGAACTGTATATACACTTATCTATGACCTCTCTCCTGCAACTTTGATTTTAGTAATTAATAACGCTCCTTCCGAAATTAAAAACCTTATGCAAATTTAAATATTAACAGGTCCCGTAAGAACCAGTCTTTCAACACTTTAGTCTAATTTTAGAAATAAAAAATGCTAATAATAGGACATTTTTTGCGCCTTTCCTGATTCTAGATCAATCATCTTTTTCGTGCTGATGACAAAGAAATTCGAGACACTTCTAAAGGTTTCGTATATCTTCGAATTCTCTCTCATTTGTTTGGTAACAGAAGACCCCAGTTCACATTTAAATTTAATCCATCACAATTCATCACAAGGCTTTGTGGGTAACCTTCTATTTTTAATATAGCCCGTGTGCGGAGGAATGTTGAGGCTGCGCACATGCTAATCTCCAAGATTTGGCCTAAGTTAGATACATGCTTGAACTTGTAGAGAAAATCAGCCACACCTTTGTTTACTTTGTACATTTGTATATAGTAAGCTAGAGTATGTACATAATCGATGTAAAATAATTTGACAAACAAACGAACTAGGGCCTTTTCTCATATTGGGACGGAGACGAAAAATGAACGTTTCCGTCCCAATATGACAAAATGCCCCGAGGACAAGGTTGGCACTTCTGAGGAGATTTAAACTGTGCTTTTTGTATCACCCTTGCTCTCTACAGAAAAATATATAGAATTATGCTTGGGAATCCTAGACGGAATAAAAAAGTTTCTTTCAAGTATGGTTTTTCCTGTTCTCATGTTTCTTAAATTTTTGATCATCTGAGAGTTAAAAATACGCGTAAATACTTCCGTTAATAAATACTTGGTGTGCATTCAGATTTTACGGCATCCAACTCGAGGAAAGGATGAATTTCGTGCAGTTTTTCTGCTTCATTGTTGCGTTGATTCATAAGCCCGCGTGGTTTGTTGTATAAAACCGTTTTTTCATCATGATTTGGAGGTATTTCAAAGGTATTTCAAGATGCATTGCGATGTTGAGTAGTGTTCTATTGGATTTCGGCTCGTAAATTGTTCATTTGTTCCAAATCTTTTGAAAAGGTTGATGTACAATTCTATTATGACGTATTTCTTTGAACTGAATGGCCTAAAAATTAATTTCATTTTTTTAAGTTCTACTGATAGAATTTTCTGGAATCTTCAGTAATTTCAGAATTAGAGGGCTTTCTTCGGTTTTCTTCTTGTTTAAGAATTTAAGAAAAAATTACGACAAGAACCACAGCAAATATGGCACAATTGATAATGATGAATATATAAATTACCAAATGTTTCGTCCTGCCATGCAGGACTTGGTCGATGCCGTTATGTTAATTAATTATTGACTGCAAGTTTCGTTCCATGCATTTTATAACTGCAGACAATTAATTATTGAAGTACAAATCAGCCACAACGCAACACGACAAATGGTACGATTCATAGGGCTTAATAATGATGAATATATGCATTGCCAATATTTCGTCCTGCCATGAAGGACTTCTTTAGGGCTGTTACACGATAGTTACGTTTATTCTAAAACACAGAGGAAACCAACATTCAAATTTTGTTTGGAAGCAGTGATGCCGCCAGCTACAAGAGAGTGGAGGGGACAAACGTAGATAGGGTTCTGGTGGCGTAGCTCCCAAGAAACATTTCCTGGACCGCGCTCTTTTTATAATCAAGAAACGGCCTTTTCACCCTCTGGAAAACCCTTCGTTTTCTGTTAGTGTTAAACACTAAAGCTTAGCTACCTACCTAACCCCTCCTTGGAAATTTTTGCAACAGATTTAGCCGAATTGGAAGATTGTCCTCGAAGAAGAGGGGGGGGGGGGACTTTGTCACCCGTCACTTGCTGGGAGGGGTTGGGAAAACACTTGGCTTGAATCCTCCTAAATGACCCATATACAACACAAAGAAGAAGAAGAACTTATTACTTCACCACTTTTCAATGTTGGTCTCAAATAACTAAAACATGCTAGACGGCAGAAGGCTAGCACGTTTCCTTTCATTTACCTGAGACTGGCCCCTACATAGGAAGACACAAAATTCAGAAGCCACACAAGTTTACATAATAAAGATGATCTGTTGGTTTGGCAGTCAATTTCTCGTTCAGATTTGCAGATGGTCGGTTAACCTTATAAGGGTGTGAATCGCCATGGGAATCTGTGATATGACATGAATATTGCCTCGTATCTAAGCCAGGAGAACATCGAAAGAAGGTCTGGCGTTACATAGTTTCATCGCTAAGAAAGCCATTTTGTAACCAACCAGCACTTGTGCTCCAAAATGATGATTTGTGGGTTGGGTCTGATTTGTCGTGGGAATGTTTTGTCGTTATTTTTGGGATGATCATATTAAATTTCTGGAAAGAATGTCCTGCGTTACATTGTGCTCCAAAAGGGTGACTTGTGGGTTGGGTCTGATTTGTCATGGGAATGTTTTGTCGTTATTATTGGAATGATCATATTGAATTCCTGACATGAATATTGCCTTGTAGCTAAGCCAGGAAAACATACAATGGTCTTTTGTAAGACTTATTACATGAATCCTTGTTTCGCTCCATTCCCCCCCCCCCAACGATACCCCCTCGGCCCCTCCCACACTATCTATTCCGCTTCAACGAAGTTTTATAACAATAAATGAGAATTCAAGTCAATGGAGCAAAACTTAGACAAATGTCCTCAATCTAATCTCTTGTCACATTTGGATTTGATGTGACTCGTCATATGTTTTGCCATACTTTTCATATCACTGATATGGTTATGTCACATTTCTGTTATAAATATATATCCATGTTGCTTAGCCAGGAAAACTTTCAATTCCTAACAGCCTAATGTATAATTCATATATTTGGTACCATGGCTCAACCCTAGACTCACTGCATAGTACCAGTCATCGCAGTAGCTGCAGCTAAAACAACAACGACACTCTGTTGCATTTTTTTAATAGAATCGTTTGCTCAAACTCTGGTTTGAGCGTCCATCTGTCTTTCAATAGCGATAACTACAACTATGTAATCAATCTAGTTCAACCTGACTTCTTTCCACGGCTCTCTCTTCTAGACCAGCTACACTAGTCCCTTAGTTTTGCTGTTGCTGTTGTTGTTGTTGTTGTTGCTGATGGCCAGGGCGGCGCATCATCATAAAGAGATTGTGTAGCCAATCTATCCCTCTTTCTCTCGCTTTTCAGTTTTCTAGTCTTCTCAAACAACAGCAACACAATGTCTCGTTCTAGACCACCTCTCTCAATTTTTCACATTATATTTTCGTCTTACATCTTCACAAAAACGAGGATAAAATTGAAAGATTAAGAAACTCAACCGGCTGATTTCAAGAAGGAGCATACCACAAACCCATCTTACTTTATTTTCAAGCAGTATCGCTATTAGTATCTATAATCCGATTTTTATTCCAGCATTTTCAGAAAAAGTGAACGAATCGTCGCAAACACTTTACAGATCAGATTAGGCTCATGTCTTAGTATTGCAAAGCAAAGATCATATATAACAACAAAGTGAGAAATACCGATGCTTAACTTCTTGCTTTTAGTGGTTTCTCATGTTGATGAACATCCTAGTCAATCATTTATTTATGAAGTCTTTACTTTAAACTCAAGAACTGCCAATACGATATACCCCATATAGACGTATTTTTTATAAGATAAGAATTTGAACACCTACTGGAAGTTTCTTCAATCATCAGATTTTGAGAGCTCAGAGTTTCTTACGAGTTTCTCGATATTTCCATTGCAATCTTCATGTTTCCTACCTGTGCCCTCGCAAAAATGTCAAAATAGAGAATTTCAAAGCTTTTCCAATGTTTTAGCGGTTTCTCAGAAGAAAATGCGNGAATGATCTCGTTCTAGACCACCTCTCTCAATATTTCACATTATATTTTCGTCTCACATCTTTACAAAGGCGAGGATAAAATCAAAAGATTAAGAATCTCAACCGGCTGATTTCAAGAAGGAACATACCACAAACCCATCTTACTTTATTTTCAAGCAGTATCGCTATTAGTATCTATAATCCGATTTTTATTCCAGCATTTTCAGAAAAAGTGAACGAATCGTCGCAAACACTTTACAGATCAGATTATGCTCATGTCTTAGTATTGCAAAGCAAAGATCATATATAACAACAAAGTGAGAAATACCGAAGCTTAACTTCTTGCTTTTAGTGGTTTCTCATGTTGATGAACATCCTAGTCAATCATTTATTTATGAAGTCTTTACTTTAAACTCAAGAACTGCCAATACGATATACCCCATATAGACGTATTTTTTATAAGATAAGAATTTGAACACCTACTGGAAGTTTCTTCAATCATCAGATTTTGAGAACTCAGAGTTTCTTACGAGTTTCTCGATACTTCCATTGCAATCTTCATGTTTCCTACCTGTGCCCTCGCAAAAATGTCAAAATAGAGAATTTCAAAGCTTTTCCAATGTTTTAGCGGTTTCTCAGAAGAAAATGCGTGTGTAAGAAACTCATCCATCAGATCGCAAAACAATTAAGAAACTCCAGTGCTGGAAATGAAAATAATTATTCAAGCAATTTTTCATTTTATTCGAGGAAACCCTAAGCATGCTTTTACCGTATCTTCACATGTTTCGATTGTTATGGAACCTTTAAGAAACTCGTAAGCAATTCTGAGTTCTCAGAATCTGATATATTTAAGAAACTTTCAATACCAGCCCGAAGTCGTACTTTCTTATAAAAAAATACGTGTATCATTGGAGACTTCAGCGATAAAGGAAAATCTCAAAATTGTGGCTCTTAAGCAAGATTTACAATTTTGCTTAAAGAGTGAGCACTATAGCCCGGGGGGGGGGATTAAATAACATATTTATGGTACGGGTATGTGCCGCTCATATGGATGGGTTTTTGGGCCCAAAATTCTCTAAACAAGGGTCCTCTTTCGGCAGATTTCCATAAACATGGGTGGGACTTCGCTGAAATTCGCAAAAAATGGTTAAAATGGGCAGTTCTCTGCCAAAATTCGTCATAAAAGTGGGTATCAAAAGCAAGTTTCGGTAATTAGAAGAAGGTAGCTTTCTGAAAACCGGGCGGCCTCGTCCATCCCCCGTCCATCCTCAAGTCAAACCCCTGTCTATCCTCAAGTCATGTACCCTCCCCGGGCACTATAGTCCTCTGCATCAAGTCTCAACTGTACATGAAAACTTGCAGACGCTTTCTTTTCAAATGATAGGAAGAGAAATTCCTTTCACGTATTTCCTTGCTCGTTTTCCGCTTCTTTCTTAGTCCCATGGATTTCTTTGTATTTATAGCTGCGCGGGTATTTCCTTTCCACGTGTCGCGTTTGCATCAAGAACCTCGTTTTCTCATCAATTCTAGACTTATTCTTGTCTACTGTTTGATAACAAAAGCCATAAATCGTTGCTTTTTGATGATATTAGCACAATCTAAAATAAGATACGATCAACTTTCCATCAGGCAGATCATTTCTGACTGTAGAACGATCCGACTTGGCAAATTGCTAATCAATTTTTAACGCTAAACGCATCGCCCATGCAGTGTGTAACGCTGAAAAACTATCATTGGTTGGAAATATGTGAAATGGTTGGTGTGAAACTCTTATGACCTATTACCTAATTTGCTATGATTCTATACAATATTTTTGTAAGCAATCGGAAAGTACGGGACAACCTGCACACGTGACTAGAGACTTTAATAGTGGCGGCCAGTTTCATTGCAGCTTCTTTGTGAGTTTCATTGCAGTGTTGGATCTTTTGGTAGCCATTAAAACTTTCAAATATTCGGCGTTAGAAAAATAGTAAAAATCCTCCACCAAAGCGTTGATCACCAAGATTGTCGCAGATACTTTGAATTTTTTTTCTCTGTTCAAAATCGGCATTAGCTATGTTGTGTTTAACCTAAACCCATTCGATTATTTGACACGCTCATCGCTCATCGCTCATCGCTGGTCGCGGGAGTTTTTCCAGATATCTGGAAGGTTGCAAGGGTAACCCCAATTTTTAAGTCAGGTGCAAGGGATGACATGAATAATTACAGGCCTATATCCGTTCTATCCATATTTGCAAGGATTCTGGAAAAAATTGCTCATGATCAGCTGATCGACTATTTCAAAGAGAAACAGTTGCTAAAAAAGAATCAGCATGCGTTTCGTAAGCTACACTCAACAATCACATCTCTAGTAAAGAGTACTGATGAATGGCATAATAACATTGATTCTCAAAAGGTCAATATGGCGATGTTTTTGGATTTAAAAAAGGCCTTCGATACGGTGGATCACAAAATACTGCTCGAAAAACTTTCTAGGTATGGCGTGCAGGGTAAGGTGATTAGCTGGTTTCGATCCTACCTCACTGAACGAAAACAGTTTTGCAGAATCAATGGTAAATGTTCTATGTCTTTGGGGGTAACCTGTGGCATTCCCCAGGGTTCCTGCCTAGGCCCCCTTCTCTTCATCATATACCTTAACGACTTTGAAGAATGTTTACAGTTTTCTTCGGCGAGCATGTATGCTGATGATACGCACACAACGATAGCCTCTGAAGATATTAACGAACTTGCCGAGATGATGCAGGAGGAGCTACAGAACATTTCTGAGTGGATGAGGGTCAATAAATTAAGTGCCAATCCAAAAAAGACTGAGTTTATGCTTATCGGCCATCCACGTAGAATTAACAAAATTGAACCTCTGGCTCCATTGAAACTTAATGGCACAGAAATAAAACGAGTGACAAAAACTAAATCACTAGGGGTTATTGTCGACGAGAATCTAAGTTGGAAGGAACACTTCAAATCCTTGAAAGGTAAAGTAGCAAGTGGTTTGTCTGCACTGAAAAAACTTAAAAACGTTCTTCCGCAATCTAAGCTATGTGAGGTTTACCATGCGCTGGTTGAAAGTCACCTCCGATATGGGAATGTTATCTGGGGTAGCCTGCCCAACACGAAACTGCAAACGCTTCAGCGTCTACAGAACAGGGCCTTCTCAATTATTCAAAATGCTAGAATAAAGGACCCCTGGATCAATAATGGGCTGAACGTTGATCAAATCATCTATTTTGACAGATCTATCATGACACACAAAATAGTCCACAAGCAGTGCCCTGAGAGCCTCTGGAACAAGTATAGTCAGAGGAATGAAATTTCTAGGTATAACACAAGAAACAATAGAAATCTCGACATCCCAAAGTTTAAACTTGAGTGTACAAAAAAAAGTTTCCACCTTTCCGGGCTTAAAGCTTGGAATGAAATACCAATCGAAATAAGGGAAATCCCCTCGCTCTATCAGTTTAAAAGAAAATTGAAAACGCATTTAAAGAGCTCAGTAAACCCTAACTAAAGCACGACTCCCAGGAAGATCAGATCTCAGCCTGGATCCAATCCTAGCTAATACCAAATTTTAAATTTTGTTTTTCATTTTTCATTTAAAACAAACTTGTAACTTTTGTAGTTTAATTTTGTACTGATGGGATATCGTGTAAAAATATGAATTAATAAAAAATAAATAACGCAGAGCCACGCAGAGAGGACGGGTTTTACAGCTCCTTTAACTCTTCAGCAGTTTTGAAAATTACAGCTTATTTTGCATTGAACTCGTTCGAGGATGTGACGTTATCAAATTTCTAAATCGTAAACGAAAAGAGTGAAAGACTTGTACTTCATACCATACAGTATTACCTGCCACTGAGAAACTGTCTTATAAGAAACTGCAGCCTGCCAGTTGGCACCATAGTCATCGTCCAACATTTGGTTCAATATAACCAATATATATTATATAGTTTCCTTGATCCAGGAGTCAACCAACCTTTCACTTTCAACAGCAGGATTTCTTCATTAGCCGTTTAGCTTCCGTGAGCTCACCACACAGCAATGAGAATTTCCAACTACCGAAGGTTGCCATGACTACTCTTTAACCTTGTTTCAATGCAATAGAAAAATTGGTGCCCTCGTTGTTTGCTCGCATCCCAATTTTGCATGTGAAAGTCGATAAGTTGTTGTTGTTGTTGTTGTTGTTATTGTTATTGTTGTTGCGATAACTGGGACTATCTCGTGACTATACTTGGGGCATTAATCTCACAATATCGTGAGATAATTTGACAGCTAAATTATCTATATGAATAGAAAAGAGTTAGATAGAAAATTTACGTCGAGCTTGAAACTGACAAATTTTGATTAAATTTCAGGATGTCAGCAGAAGTAATTGCAGCTTCTATCTTCTTTGGCTGTTTGGCCTTGATGATCTTGGGTGGAAATAGCCTCGTTATTTGTGCATTTGGATTTGGATCGAGGCGTATGAAGACATGTACAAACTACTTCATTGTCAATTTGGCGATCGCTGATTGGCTGGTTGGTTTTTGGTTGGTTCCATATTGGATCTACATCCAAACGTGTAAGTAGCATTGATTGATTGATTGATTGATTAATTGATTGATTGATTGATTACTTGATTTCGAATTGATTTTGATTTTATCTTTTTTATCCATGGTTTATCAGCTAGAATAATTGATTTACAGGGGGCTATGCTAAAAGCGTATAATGATTGATAATTTATGATAAATGCAATGTATATGCTAAATAGGCCATTTTGACGTTTAGAAAAAGGATCTGGGGAGAGCAACATTTTTCTGGTAAATAGCGCTTTTCACCAACGATAAATTGAACTGTGGCAGCCATTTACCAGAAAAATGTTGTTCTCCCCAGGCCCTTTTCTAAATGTCAAAATGGTCTATTACAAAATGTCATAAAGTAAACAAAAGAAAGGCGACAAATTATTTGGTGGCCCTTGGACGACATTCAAGTCGTCCCAATTGCAGTGAATTTCTTATCTGTAAAATATTTTACCTACCCAACGTTGTCCTTGGTTGTTTCTCTGTTGATTATTCTCTTGTTTTTGCTTTTCAAACGACATGAATCCCATGTTTTCTCAAGTTGAAATAAACCGAAGCAGAAGCACCTTGGCTGGCCTAATCCAAACAAAACTTGAGAAAAACTCAAGTAAAGAGAGAAGTAATACTTAGCAATTTCAAACTAATCTTCTCTCACTACCTTTGGCAGGTATAACAGGGCCTTTTTTGTGTTGCTCTTTCAAAAATTGTACAATATTTGTGAAAATAAAAAAATTTTAGGGATTTTCGAAGGTTGTTCTGAAAAGCAAAACCTTTTCTTTTTGAGGTCTGTGGCACTTTTGTGTGGTGAAACGCCCTTGAAATATTTGATTTCAAATTTCATTTTGCACGACCAAGCATTTTCCGTTTCCTTTGCAGTACCGCAAGAGACACAAACGAGAAGTGTGCCTTCATATGTAGCATTTCAAATAACGGACATTTTATTCGGTTCTCTGTCGATTATGAACCTTGTCGTGTTGACCTTTGAAAGATTACTTGCTGTAGCTTACCCTACATTTCATTTCAATCTGACAAAGAAACAAATCGGTTGTGCTCTTAGTTTAACGTGGATTTTGAGCAGCATTTTCGCAGGAGTAGGGTTGTTGGCACCTACCCACATTGCTGTCGATGCTTATTTATATATGCTCTTCGCCTTGGTTTTCGTATTACCAACTATCACAATAATCGGATGTTATATCGTGATCTTCCAAGTGGCTAGAAACAGTGCTGCAATGGCCAACCGACGCGTTAAAAAGGACTTGAAAATCGCGCGGATGATCCTCATGATAATTGGCCTATTTTTGATCTGTTGGCTACCATTCTTCACATTGAGTATCTTGTACTACAACTGCAGTTCCTGGTGCGATAACATTCCTAATTCATTAATCAAGATAGTAAAGGCTTTGCATTATTCCAACTCAATGATGAACTTCTGGGTATACGCCGTACGCAGTCCAGACTATAGGAGGTCGTTCAGCGCGCTCATCCGCTGGCGCTTACCGCGTTTCAGAAGCGACACAATGACAAGCTACCGCTTACGGCAAAGAACCATGTCCAACCCTACAAGCTCGTTGGAATCTGAAAAGCGTAAAGGCACGCTTGTTAACAATGAAACAATGTGCACGCCGCTTCCGGATCGATCTAATCCGCCCGCCGCAAACGGCGTCGCGCACACTCAGATGTAAGAACCGTTAACGGCTACCATTGAGCAAAAAATTCGTCCAGGAGGATATAACTGCTCCGAGAAAAATCAGATTCTATCGAGAGAGCGAGGTGCACTCAAATGGCTCGTCGAGAATGGCCACCTCTTCATCTTCATTGCTATCTCCTTATGGAAGATGTGAGAACGGATTATTAAAATCTTGAAATATGTTTGTATAGCAAATGCAGGTAATACAAATGTTATGTCTTATATACTTCACCCTCGCAACTGCCGCTTTAACTGGATGAAGAACGCTTTGAAAATTCTAATTTTTGTTACCAAAATGTCAGACTTCACAGCCTAGCTTTGCAAAAGTTAGGAATCAAACGTTGTTTTCCCGATTTTTGCCCGTTGTCCATGACTGAAAACATCCAAAGCCTCATTTTAACGGACCAATCAGACGGTGATTAAGCGAGGAAGACAAAGAAACCCGTGAAGATTGTTCTTACTATTGTCTACCCGGCACGAATTCCATTGTTCAAGATTAAATGCCTCCGCGGTTCGTGTGTGAATTAACAAAATCTGGTGAGGTTTGTTTACCCATTTCAAGTCATGTGACCATACTCATGGGAAGTTTCAGTGTTGCTACTTTTTGCAAGTGGTTTTACCAAGAGATTTTGATCGGCTCACTTGAAGTCATGTAAACAAACTTAAGGCTAATTTCCAGTCAGTAGAATTTTCCGAGCGGGCGGAATTTTAGACAATAAAAGGTCGCTCAGCCGTAACTTTCTATTCAATTCCAGAGCGACTTTTTCTCTCGCATACAATAGAAATTCCGCCCGCTCGGAAAATTCCATTGACTGGAA
>REGL01001744.1:23999-47881 GCA_004194395.1 Aurelia aurita complex sp. Pacific
TGGCAACCCCCTGGATTAAGGAATTTCGCGAAAACCGTTTGGCCGTTTGAAATGTAGCATTGGGGGTAGATCAATATTCTATTCCATAAAGCTGAAAAGTGCCATGACATTTATCGATCAGAAAACCAACAACAAAATCCCTTCCCCAGACACATTTTGGGGTCAAAATCATACTTGGTTCAAACTTTGAAGCAATATTCTACTAATATTGTGGTCTTCAATTACCTGAAACATTAATTTTCCAAAAGAATTTATGGTGTGCTATAACCAAGTGCAGAAAGAGTTAGGATAAGAAATTTTGATTTCCATATATTTGAAGTTGAATCTGCCACCTCATGAAAAAACACACATTTGCATCAACTGGCTAAATATTCAATTGATCATAAAATCTGAACCAAATGAGATATCTTGCTGAATTTTTTTTTCTGAGGTTCTCTGATACTTGGGTCCCCTTGGTAAAAATTAGAAGGAATTTTGAAAACATCACCTGACAGGCATCTGTTGTTCATATTTGGAATGACCCATTACTGCAGTGTGGATCCATGGTTTCCTTCCGCTTGGGCTAAATTTGATTTTCAGACAGTCTGGGATTCCAGCGTGCCTGCAAAGGATCCTGGGTGTCAATGACTCTTTAAGGATCTTCATCCCGTTTGCCTTTTCCATCATAATTCTGTACTTTGGACGCTACAACTACGACTTTAGGGGGTGCTCTCTCCTCGATTAGCCCAGCTACTGAGAGAGGTCCTCCTCAAGAAATTCCCCTGCATACAATTCTTTTCATTTGTCTTGTTTTGATAATTACATTATTGTGTGGTATTTTAGTTATTTTGCATTAAATGTTATTGTATGTAGAGGAATTTCAAAAATATGAACCTTTAACTGAAAATGTGGTTCCTAATTAATATAGTGATGCAAAAATTTACCTGGTTGTATTGGAAGGCAAGAGGAGGCATCTGAGGTAAGAACATCCCAGCTGGAATTGGGATGTTTGCAGCAAACACATTTCTGGCTTGCTCAGGCGCAGGAGGGAAGAATCCCATGCGATCATGAGTGCGATAATATGAATCCATGACAGGGTCAACAGACCGCATTGGACGATTGGCATACAATCCAGGTGCAATCAATGCCTCTCTTGCATCGAACATTGTTGTTGTCATGAAACGACCACCCTGATAGAAGAAAAAGTAAATACTATATGATCAACTTTCAACAAACGAAAGTTCGTTGTCTGGGCATTTTGCCAATAATGGAAAGAAGGTGATCATGGACGGGCCTCGATGTTAAAGTACTTGTAGGGTAAATGTAACGCTACGTAGCTAACCAGCTGCTGCAGTCGGCAAGGAATTGCTAAGACCGTTCTTTCTTCGTAGAATAGCCCCTGAGCTTTTTCTCATGACAAATCACCCCCACGTTAAAATCAAGAATCGACACTTACTGGATTTGTCTTGTTGGTCAGTTTCCTTGGTTTGCTGAACTGGATCATGCTCTCCTTCAAATTGTTCAATGGACCTACGAGGGCAAGGAAAAATAAAGAATTGAAGTATCTCTCACTAAAAATATTAGATGTGAGAATCTACACAGCGGCGAACACTTGGGGGGCCAGGGGTGCGATCGCCCCCCCAATGTTGACCAGAACAAAGCTCTTTTGTTTGAAAACAATAGAGATAAACAATGCTTTTTAATTGAAACACTAGCATTGCCCCCCCCCCTTAATATTTGGCAAAGTGTCCGCCACTGAATTTACAAGTTGAAATAATTCTAAATTTAACCGGAAAATTTTTGCCTCATCACCGGCATCATTTTTAGGTGGTCCTTTGGGCATCAATGCCTCTTTGTGGCATGCCAACTACTAATGATAAACCGTTCAATCGGACAAACAATATTCGTAGCATTAATTTAGTGCTCAAAACACTTGTATGAAATCAAGTTCTTTAGATTTGTAAGAAAATTTTGTCAAAACTTATTACCCCAAAACTTAACCACAAAAATGTAATTAAACTACATGTAAAACCTACACAATCGAATGATGCATAGCTCGGAAAATTCGTGAAACAAAAGAATTCCTAAAATTCCCAAGAGACCACCCCTTAAAATTTCAAAACCATTGCCGGATTCGAGTTTCATTTGTGAAGCACTTCTGAATGATACCTAGTTTGTAGCATTTTGCAATAAAGTGGCACTTCTATGTCCAAAAATACCTTTTGATTTACACAAATATGTGGTAATTGGATGAATTATGAAAACAACAACACAAAAATCAGCAATATTAATAATTTACCTTCAACAAGGCACCTCTTTCCCTTGTAATCATTCAGCAGATGGTTCCATAATGGTTGCTAAAAAAAATACAACAAGAATATATTGCGTACCTCTTCATATCTAAGTAGCAGTAAGAAATAATAGAAAGAAATCTTCACAACAGGGTTAAAAAAGATACTGAGACTTTTGTTGCAACTTACACGAGAGAGAACTTTAGGATTTCCAATAATGATCAAGCCATATCTGAAAAAGAGAGAATTTACAAATAAACTTCACACATATCTCATTCACGGATTCGGGAATAGTCAGATTATACAAACTGCGATGACAACCTAGATTTATGACTTTTCGTCCCTTGTTTCCCTGCTTTCTTTAATTTGCTGATATAATTTGCTCAATAGGGACTCATATACCATTACTCTGATAAAAAGGCCCCTTGTTTCAAAATGGCCTAAACTAGCGGGAGTTCTCGTACACTCAACAAAATCGCTTCAAAGTCTAGTTTAAAGAGCTTCAACATAGAAAAACAAACTTTTAGTACAAAGAATAATGTTTTCCTGACTTACTCATCGCAAAATATATACCTTTCAAGCACTAATCTTTCTCTGTAGAAGCAAAATAGATACATCGCAGCTGTGAGAACTCTAGGCCATATCAACCGTTTTTGAAACCAAACACCAACAAGTGTCTAAAGAGCGTCTCCTTATTGGTTGAAAACTAAAATCTAGCAATTTGATTGGTAAATATGGAAGGGGACCCACTTTATAAAAGTAATGGTATGAGTCCCTAATACCAACTGATATCTGCAAATCAAAGAACGCAGGGAAATAAGGGACGAAAAGTCATAAGTCTAATGAAAACCTGCAAAGACGAGCTCATGCTTATGACTTGAAAGATCATTATACTGACAGTTTTTTCAATCTAATTGGATTTGGCTACATAATCTGAACCTAATCAAATCAGGACAGCTTGGCACATCCTGTCACGAATTTCTCCAATTTTTGCGGAAGATAAATCAATAAAGAAATAGTAGACAACAGTACGTGGAACATCATGCGTAGTTTATACTTACTTGGCTCTTGTCAAAGCCACATTGAGACGGCGCGGGTCGTTCAAGAAGCCAATTCCCTATGAAATAGAAAAGCATCGTCAACTACCACGCATTATTAAACTCTAAAAACTTTGTTGCATATAACTTAGTACTTCATTCTCAATAGAAAATATTGGTTCATAAACCAGTGCATCTATTTGGATGGTAACTGCTTATGATCAACAAGAGCAGCTTCCTCTTTGTTGACTCATTTAGCGCTAGCACATGTTTAATGCGTGTTCCCAAAATCTCTGAGAAATGCTCAAGGCATGGGTCTAAAATAGTGTCTGATAAGTTCGGGAAAAGATATTAAATACAACTGATGAAGATGTAAGATTGCACAACTTGTCGACTCATATAGTGCTGGCACAAGTTTATTGCTTGTTCCCAAAATCTCTGAGAAATGCTCAAGGCATGGGTCTAAAATAGTGTCTGATAAGTTCGGAAAAAGATATTAAATACAAATGACGGAGATGTAAGATTGCTCAACTTTGGGGTCTAGGCAATCTAAATTTAGCCCATTGTATTCCATTGGATTTGATGATCTCAATAGATGATCAAAAAATAGGAAAGAGCGCCAGGCTACTTTCTTTTGCTCTATCTTTTAACTAGATATTCGTCATTCGTCTTTCACCAATGTACTGTCTGTGACAAATTCAGATAAGTTCTCAGACAATGGATACCATCTGACAACAGACAATTCAGAACAGAGTTTCCATTAGAGCGTTATATAGACACACACAACATCGCCGAAAAAACCAGGTGGGGGCGGGAACATTGAATTGAATTAATTGTTTATGGTCAACGTACTTGATGGTCATTAGAACGGACGCATGACATAATGATGTAATCTTTTTCACGACCTTGGAATGCATCCACACTTGCAACTTCGATAGCCTGGAAGAATTGATATGAATAAAATACAACAGTGACAGAAAGCTACTGTATCACAGTTAAATTATCAACAATTTAATCCAGTCACGCATTATACAGACTCAATATGTACTCTTCGTATACCATAAGAAATTGGTCAAATAAACATGCAAATGGCCTCACTATCTCCATAAAGAACGAAGCCTGCTTTCTAAGAGTTTAACAACAANGGTCAACATCGATGCTTTGCGCGCATAATTCGCCCTCGATACCCTGTGTTCTTGAGTTTCTGATGTTCAGAAACTAATATGGCTGCTCGCAGTAAAAGGGATGGAGAAGGGTTACAGTAATTCAGAGCATGCAGTAAGAATTTTTAATGGAATGGAGAATCAAACGAACAAATTGCAACGGTTTATGAACTTTGAAACCACCAGGGTATCGTATTATTCGTAGTTTTTTATTTTTTCAATTGACCTGTGCAGTTTCTTTCAAACAGGATATCAACGGTTTCCATTCCTCCGAATATGATGTTGATACTAGATTGCACTAGCAGAACCAGCAGGGATTTGAAGAAAAACAATAATAAAAAGGAATTGACCAGGTTTCGAACTCGGGTCGCGTGCGTGAAAGGAGCACAAGACGACCGCTGCGCCAACCAACCGTTAGCTAGCCTGAACGCTGGAATCGTACATTATCTTAATAACAGCCGAGGGCCGCAAAGCGTCGATGTTGACCAGGGCCCTTTAAGATGAGATTGTCTCGAACAATTTATAAATACCTGACTGGCAGCATTATTAGCAACGTAATTCTGTTGTTGTTGCTTCTGATTTGGTCTCTGGCCAGGCTGCTTGCCTCTGTAGCTGTGTTGTGCTTGCCGTCCTGTATTGACTGCCTGAAATATAAAACACATGGATACATTTATCAAATTCCTAAATGACTGTTGCAATAACGAGTATGTGCTCTGCAGACAAGCCTGCGTGCAGACAATACCTAACTAAAGCACTTTGCTTTTCGTACAGTGTTGCTATGGTTTCTATATCGGACATGAAACTGAGGGAAACACTTTTGTCCCAATTTTCAATGTGAAAGTCCATGAGTCGCAGTTATAGCGTCCATCAGTCTATCAATAGCAATAACAACGAACTTGTAATCAGTGTAAATAGAAACTAACAAGTAAATCTTTTCTAAAAGTGAACCAAAATAAAACTTTTCAATTAGTTCAATAGACCTTTTAGCTATTCTGAAAAGAATCAGAATCGAACGCTATTTTGCTACATTTTGTAGAATTTTCGAATGTGCACAATACTGATAGGAGCTCTAACGGCACTCGATCAAACGTCGCGCATAAAAATGTATAAAAATAACGCTCGATCCAGGCTCTTTTGTAGAATAGCTAAAAGGTCTATTACTACAGTGTGTATCCATGGTTTCCTTCCGCTTGGGCTAAATTTGATTTTCAGACAGTCTGGGATTCCAGCGTGCCTGCAAAGGATCCTGGATGTCAATGAATCTTTAAGGATCTTTATCCCGTTTGCCCTTTTCATCATAATTCTGTACTTTGGACGCTATAACTACGACTTTAGGGGGTGCTATCTCCTCGATTAGCCCAGCTATTGAGAGAGTTCCTCCTCAAGAAATTCCCCTGTACACAATTCTTTTAATTTGTCTTGTTTTGATAATTACATTATTGTGTTGTATTTTAATTATTTTGCATTAAATGTTATTGTATGTAGAGGAATTTCAAAAATATGAACCTTTAACTGAAAATGTGGTTCCTAATTAATATAGTGATGCAAAAATTTACCTGGTTGTATTGGAAGGCAAGAGGAGGCATCTGAGGTAAGAACATTCCAGCTGGAATTGGGATGTTTGCAGCAAACACATTTCTGGCTTGCTCAGGCGCAGGAGGGAAGAATCCCATGCGATCATGAGTGCGATAATATGAATCAATGACAGGGTCAACAGACCGCATTGGACGATTGGCATACAATCCAGGTGCAATCAATGCCTCTCTTGCATCGAACATTGTTGTTGTCATGAAACGACCACCCTGATAGAAGAAAAAATAAATAGTATATGATCAACTTTTAACTGCCAGAAGTTTGTTGTCTGGACATTGTGCCAATAATGGAAAGAAGGTTATCATGGATTGGATGGGCCTCAATGTTAAAGAACGTGTACGGTAAAAGTAACGCTACGCAGCTAACCAGATGCTACCATCAGCAAGGAATTGCTAAGACCATGCTTTCTTCGTAGAATAGCCCCTGAACTTTTTCTCGTGACAATTCACCCCAAGGGTTAAAATCAAGAATGGACGCTTACTGGGTTTGTCTTGTTGGTCAGTTTTCTTGGTTTGCTGAACTGGATCATGCTCTCCTTCAAATTGTTCAATGGACCTACGAGGGCAAGGAAAAATAAAGAATTGAAGTATCTCTCACTAAAAATATTAGATGTGAGAATCTACAAGTTGAAACAATTCTGAATTTAACAGGAAAATTGTTGCCTCATCACCGGCATCATTTTTAGGTGGTCCTTTGGGCATCAATGCCTCTTTGTGGCATGTCAACTACTAATGATAAACCGTTCAATCGGACAAACAATATTCGTAGCATAAATTTAGTGCTCAAAACACTTGTATGAAATCAAGTTCTTTAGATTTGTAACAAAATTTTGTCAAATTTATTACCCCAAACTTAACCACAAATTTTTTTTATTAAACTACATCTAACACCTGCACAATCGAATGATGCATAGCTCGGGAAATTCGTGAAACAAAAGAATTCCTAAGAGACTACCACTTAAATGCCTAAACCATTGCAAGATTCGAGTTTCATTCGTGAAGCACTTCTGATACCTAGTTTGTAGTATTTTCCAATAAAGTGGCATTTCTATGACCAAAATACCTTTTCATTTAGAAAAATATGTGGTAATTCTGTGAATTTTGAAAACAACAACACACAAATCAGCAATATCAATAATTTACCTTCAACAAGGCACCTCTTTCCCTTGTAATCATTCAGCAGATGGTTCCATAATGGTTGCTAAAAAAAATACAACAAGAATATATTGCCTACCTCTTCATATCTAAGTAGCAGTAAGAAATAATAGAAAGAAATCTTCACAACAGGGTTAAAAAAGATACTGAGACTTTTGTTGCAACTTACACGAGAGAGAACTTTAGGATTTCCAATAATGATCAAGCCATATCTGAAAAAGAGAGAATTTACAAATAAACTTCACACATATCTCATGCACGGATTCGGGAATAGTCAGTTTATACAAACTGCAATGGCAACCTAGACTTATGAATTTTCGTCCCTTGTTCCCCTGCGTTCTTTGATTTGCTGATATCACTTGCTCAATAGGGACTCATACCATGACTGCTATAAAGTGGGCCCCCTTTTTCAAAATGGCCTAAACTAGTGGGAGTTCTCGTACACTCAACAAAATTGCTTCAATGTCTGATTTAAAGAGCTTCAACATTGAAAAACAAACTTTTAGTACAAATAATAATGTTTTCTGACCTACTCATCGCAAAATATATACCTTTCAAGCAGTAATCGTCCCCTGTAGAAACAAAATAGATTCATCGCAGCTGTGAGAACTCTAGGCCGTATCTACCGTTTTTTGTACGCAAAACAACAACTGTCTAAATAGCGCCTTTTATTGGTTGAAAACTAAAATCTGGCAATTTGATTGGTAAATACGGAACTATTCCACGTGGGCCTAAAGGGGCCCACATTATAAAAGTAATGGTATGAGTCCCTATTACCAAGAGATATCAGCAAAGCAAAGAACGCATGGAAATAAGGGACGAAAAGTCGCAAGTCTAATGACAACCTGCGAAGACGAGCCCATGTTTATGACTTGAAAGATCATTATACTGACAGTCTTTTCAATCTAATTGGATTTGGTTAAATAATCAGGATCTAATCAAATCAGGACAGCTTGGCACATCCTGTGATGAATTTCTCCTATTTCTGCGCAAGATATATCAATAAAGAAATAGTAGACAACAGTACGTGGAACATCATGCGTAGTTTATACTTACTTGGCTCTTGTCAAAGCCACATTGAGACGGCGCGGGTCGTTCAAGAAGCCAATTCCCTTGGAAATAGAAAAGCATCGTCAACTACCACGCATGATTAATTGTTGCATATAACTTAGTACTTCATTCTCAATAGAAAATATCACAGTAAGAACCCGCAAAATAGAAACCACTTTAGAAGAAACCTCAGACAGATTTTTTGAGAAATGGTGCCCTCATATAAGAAACTTCTCGTCCTGATTTAGGAAGGTTTCTTATAGGAGGATACCAAATAAACTCATATCTAACAATATTTGTTAAAATCAGGTGCCAAAAATGTTTGAAGACTTCATCAGAAGCATCTCAATCTACATATATACCTAGCATGAATGTTAAGGTTGAGTAAATTTCGAGCGAATGGTAGGTAACAAGAAAATACTATTCGCTAAGTTGAAATAACTGAAGGTTTCTTAACCATGTGATAAGAAACCTTTCAGCCTGTTTCAAGACTGATGACCTTTTAATAGGAAACTAAACAGGTTGTTTTGAAAAAACTGGTTTCTGTTTCGCGGGTTCTTATTGTAGTTCATAAATCAGTGCTTCTATTTGGATGGTAACTGCTTATGATCAACAAGAGCAGCTCCATCTTTGTCGACTCATATAGTGCTAGCACATGTTTAATGCTTGTTCTCAAAATCTCTGAGAAATGCCTAAGGCATGGGTGTAACATTGTCTGATAAGTGCGGAAAAAGATATTAAATACAAATGACGGAGACATAAGATTGCTCAACTTTGGGGTCTAGGCAATCTAAATTTACCCCCATTGTATTCTATTGGATTTGATGATCTCAATCGATGATCAAAACAATAGGAAAAAGCGCCACGCTACCTTCTTTTGCTCTATCTTTTAACTAGATCACTATATTCCCGTCATTCGTCTTTAACCAATGTACTGTCTGTGACAAATTAAGACAAGTTCTCAGACAATGAGTACCATCTGAAAACAGATAATTCAGAACAGAAACAAAGAGTTTCCACGAGAGAGTGATGCAGACACACACAACATCGCCGAGTTAACCAGGTGGGGGGGGGGGGACATTGAATTAATTGTTATGGTCAACGTACTTGATGGTCATTAGAACGGACGCATGACATGATGATGTAATCTTTTTCACGACCTTGGAATGCATCCACACTTGCAACTTCGATAGCCTGGGGGAATTAATATGAATCAAATACAACAGTGACAAAAAGCTACTGTATCACAGTTAAATTATCAACAATTCCATCTATTCACGCATTTTACAGACCAAATATGTACTCTTCGTATACCATAAGAAATTGGTCAAATAAACATGCAAATGGCCTCACTATCTCCATAAAGAACGAAGCCTGCTTTCTAAGAGTTTAACAACAATATTTAAGTTCTTCCCTGTAATGTTAGCAGTAAGGAATTTCCCAGAGGCCTAATCAGGAGGGCTAATTTCTTGGAAACAATTTCTTTGACTTACACATAAAGCTCTAGTGTACTGAGCTATGCTTCCTGCAACAAAGCTAAAGCAGATGTATGCTTATAGGCAGACAGATGTATGCTTATAGACAGAGAATCTCAAGCTTTCAAAAAGTACAGTAAATCCCCGCATATAAGAACCTACTTATTTGACAGCCAGGCTGAAATAGGTTCTTATCTTGAAGGCACTAAGACTAATTTCAAGGTATAAAGGTACTTATTTGAAGAGTGCCTTGCGTAGGCCGTTTTAGGATCTTCACCCCAAAGATTGTCAGCCATGTTATTTGTCTAGGGTAAGTTATTATGTACCTAATAACCAATGATAGGCTTCCAAATAGCAGGGAGGAGATTTAAACTTAAGCAGCCAATCGGGACAAGAATTAATTAATTAATCCAAAATAAACTTCGCTACCCCTGTAAGGGATCGTCTCCAAATATTCGTATCAAATTCGTATAGGGAATTCGTAGCGTTATACGATATTGATACGATATTTTAGAAGCCCTATACGAATCAATTCGTATACAATTCGTATGTGATTCGCATAAATTCGTATACAATTCGTATATGATTCGTATAGAATTCGTATATGAATCGTATACAATTCGTATAGCAAATTCGTATACAATTCGTATAGCTAATTCCTATACAATTCGTATAACAAATTCGTATACAATTCGTGTGAAAAATNGTGCAAAAGGTAGGAAAAACAGTATCTGGTTCTTATTTTGTAGGTTCTTACATGCGAGGATTTAGTGCATACCAAATTCTTCTGCAAGACCGAGACTTAATGGCCATGGATGAAATTTAATCTCCACTATACAAGACCGATTCATGCTCTGCTTGACACTACAACCAACTATAAGCTATGGACATTCTTCTGTCGCATTGTAAAATTTCAGGCTTAATGAAAGTCCTGAAAAGTAAACAGGGACATACCTGATAAAGAGTGGCATGTAGAGATCCACTAAACTGCATATATGACACGATGTATGCCCTCTGTCCTTCATATGGTGTTATGATGCCAATCTGTTCTGGCTTCACTCCAGCACGTAAGAAACGAGTTGCAATCTTCTCAACTGCTGCTGCTTCAGTCCTATAGAAAAAGGCAAGACAAATTGCAATGGAATATATTTCTTTCAAGCAACCAGACTAGAAAATTTCTGATATTTGGACAGTTCCAAATTTTCAAACTAGTCACCTTAAAATATCCTCCAAAGCTTGCCAAATTCTTTTCTTTTGGATGGTCTTTTTTACCCAAGTAGCTCCATGACAAAGTGCGTTTATAGTAGTTAACTTTTTCGAAAAAGACAATGACTCAAAGTAAGGTATTACCAGCAAAGGTAATGTCTACTCTTTTCCTTCCAAGAAACTCACACTTATCATATCAACTTATCGAGTCGTTACACAAGCCACTTATTCAAAACTTGCTTTAGTAATCTCATGCTTGAACAAAGCACAGCCATAGAGACAGTGCCGTGTGCCTTTATTCTGCTTATAGCCCACTTCATTACAAGCTTTAACTCAAAATCGACACCAAACTTTCTTTAAGTTTTTAACAACGTAAAAATATAGCTTCATTCTACTGCACTTAAATGTCAGGCAATGAAGGATCAAACTAACCTGTTGAGGAAAGATGTCCCAGATGATGATATTTCCTCTTGTCCTGTAGTTGCATAGAAGAACTGAGGCTTGTCTGATACAGGCCATGGGAAGTCCACACCTTGTTGAGATCTCTCGGCTGAAAAGAATGACATAGAAAATGTAGCAAACATTCCAGAAAAAGTTAAAGGCAAGGGACAGTTGAAAAAAGTTATAAATAGAAAGACGTGCCCGTAAGAAACATCTCAAAGTCACACTGGGTTGCAGGGAATTTCATCATATGATTTTGATATTTGCAATCAGATTTGGCTATTCCAAAGTTGATTTCAAATGTACATTCTTCATACAGTAAAAACCCGCACATAAGAACCTTCATTTATTAAGAACCTACAGCCTGAAATCATATATTTTGTACCCAATGGATAAGAACTATTTCAGCCTGATATCATAACTAGGTTCTTAATAAAAAGTTTCATTAATTCATAGGGAAACAAATGCAAACTGTTTGCCAATCAAGATTTTTTGTGAACTCCAAAACACTACTTTACATAACTGTGATAGGCAGGGCCTGCAGTAGTACAGTGGGTAAGCTTGGATTGAAATGGATAGGGCCAAGAGTGTAAATAAGTTTGGCTAAGATTCACCTCTTTCCCTTTGTTAAGAACCTAAAACCTGATTACTGGATGTGCCTCATTGCACAAGAACCTAAACAGGCTGATTTCTAAATCTTAGGTTCTTATGTGCGGGTTTTTACTGTAGTGTAGCTGTTCTGTAAGCTGAACGGTATTTATGTCCTGTTTCAATGACCATAGCTTCGACAGGTTTTGCATTTGCCTGGTTGCAAAAAGCTCTTGATTTAATCAACAGGCATTTTACCTCATTAGATTTGACGTCTAGAACGAGCGGTTCAATCTGGTAAAATGCCAACATACAAAGTCTAAACAATTGAAATCAAATTTGGTTTTGCATCGTTTTCCACTATGTCAAATCTCGTTTTCTATTTGGGAAACCGTCTGTTAAAGATGTTAAGAATAAAATTGCCTTGTTTGGGATCATTTTGTGAAAAGATTTCTGGTCAACAGCTAGCTATAAACTACAAAGTGGAATTACTCCTTGCAGAGAAGTCTATGGGAATCTTGGTACTCACCTACAGTCACGCCATTCTGCAGGGTTCCGTCGTAGAAGAGATTTGATGGAAACTCACTCAGAGCAGGGTGCATACGATATTGCACTTGAAGTCTGATTGGTCTAATACCCAGCACAACGAGCCTTTCAAACAAGGACTGAGAAAGACCAGCACTGAAATGAAAGAATGTATCCATCGTAATTTGGCTCCCGTTTCTTGACAGACGTTTTATATTGCTAGGACCTATCCTTAGCCTACCCCTTATAACGAGAATCCAATCAACATGTACCACATTCCTGCATTGATATCAGGTCTTGAACGAATAGGGTGAAGCAGAAGACATAGCCTACAAACTCTCAACTACCTTAAAATCAACTTGATGATAAGCATTTCGAAAATAATATTCCAGTGAATATTATCAACTTATTTGCTGCAATTAAATTCTTTGAGAACGATAGCTTGTCACACAGTTTGTGCTACTCACTAGCTACACACCTGGTGGACCTGAAATTATTTCACATGTTTGAAATGTTGTTACGCGTAGAATATTTGAGATATTGGATCAATGGAACAAATAGAATAAATAAACGTTTGGCTGATAGCCAAAAGACTGTAGTATGTTTTGTAATGTTTCTTGTAGTCTTCAGAGCATTGTAAAGATAGATAAAAAACGGATTCAGGAAAATTCACTTACTTCCAATTGTGCGAGAAAGGAGTCAATAATCTTTCACTTTACGCGACACGCAAATGCATTGGATTTTCCTCAAATATTAAAAAGCGATTTTTACAAAAGTAACAGGTCAAATATGTATACTTTATTGCTTTTTAAGGATTTTATGCTTAAATCTTGAGGGGAATGAAATGTGTTCGAGTGAGTGAGGTTTGATGGAGGACCTTAGGCCAAGTTACAGAATTTTGGTACATAAAATTTTACCTATTTTCCAATGCTCAGAAAGAAAGAACGAAAATGACACAAAATTCTTCGACCTTTCAGGTGAAAACCAAGCTTTGCATAATCAAATAAGAACCTACAGACTGAATTTTCAAAAAAGGCATCAAACATAAGGACCAAAAGAAGACCAATTCCTTTCCATGTTCTTTTGAGATGTTGCATTTACTTCTTAAGAAAAATCAACCTTGAGAGCGTCAAAGGTCATAAATTTCTATCACATTAAAACAACAAAGTTTATGAGTCTGCCATCTAAATATTGTTGAAATATCTGATCACCCTAGTTGATAGACAATCTGTTTAAGACCAAATACCTAAAAAAAATGAACTGTAAGCAAATTATTTGGGCAGTTTGTGTAGTATAGTTTCTTTTGCCCAACACATATCACAGTTGCCTACAACATTCAAAATGCAATCATGCACCCCTCATGTTTATCAAATGCACAGCATTGTGTTCATCATAGTAATTGGGGCCTTTGGAGTAAGAACATCACCCTTAATACAGGAACAGGACAACGTTCATAAGAACATAGTCTGGGTTGCAGAAAAGTATGTTCTTGTTTGCGGGGTTTTACTGTACCTCACGTATTCTCAGCGTAACAGATGTTTAAACATGTGAAATTCTTATTGGTCCACCCGATTTCAACATCTTTAAACTTTTACGTGGCATATGACAAGTAAATGGTGATTTTTACGAGGCATATGATAAGCAAATATTTCCCACCTGCACTTACTGCGGGAGGGTCATTGAACAGCAACATCAATGAATGGGTCACACCAAAGTATTTGGTGGATGATATAGCTAACAGTAGGATTTTAGAAACCAACAACAACAATAAAAACATTGCAGGAATTCCAGTGCATTAGTAATCTCTTTAAGATTTTAATAATCAGGACATACTTGGCAGCTTTTTTGCACATGACAACCGGACCAAGCTGACAGTGATCACCAACAAGTATCAACTGCGAAAAGATGAAATATGAATTATTTACAGGCAGTACACAATATCATATATCATGGACAGCTCTTAGTTAATCAGTGGCTAATCCCAATTCAAAGATGCAGGAGGAGATGCTTCGCAACATCGAAACAGCTTTCTGAAACAATATTGTATTAATTCACCTGCCAAAGTATAAAGCTGCTACATGCTGTTGAGATCTATCATCTAAAATTATTGGTGACTTTTCTGTGAAGATGTACAGTGGATTAAGTACAAGACAATCGTTCATAACTGAATGTGTGGCCAATATGAAACATTTAATAACACTCAAATACATAGAAATTTATTGCAGAATTGACAATATGACTTTGAACGAACTCCACAATGGGCATAAACAATGTTAGATCATTTTAACAATGGATTAGACAGTAAATTATCTTGCATTTGTACCATAACTTATTCAAACTAAAACCATTCTTTTTAAAGCCTTCACCACAACTACGATACAAAGGAAGTATGGCCTCTAACTTCTATTAAATCATTATCAAGTAAGATTGATTGAATTAAGATTTCAGGCACTGCCAAATATTAGGGGGGCGAAGCAATAGTTTCAGTAGGAAATCATTGTATGTCTGTATTGTTTGCAAACAAAAGGCATTTGCTCTCCCCAACATTGGGGGGGGGGGTGATTGCACCCCCTTGCCCCCTAATGTCCACCATTGCGTACAAGGTATGAATCACCAGGTCATGCTTCATTTTGAAAGACTGTGCAAAGTTTGCATGCTACTGCTTAGTACGGTATATTCATAAGAAGTTAGACACTGCTGGTGTGCTTCTATGGAGGAGCGCTGGATAATATGTATCTGCGGAGGAAATGTTTTATAGCACTGCAGAGGAGATATCGAACGAACGAAAGGCTTTTGATATCTCCTCCGCAGCGCTATACAAAATTTCCTCCGCAGATACATATTATCCAGCGCTCCTCCATAGAAGCACACCAGCAGTGTCTAACTACCCATGGTATATTCTTCAATATTACAGTTGTGAAACAATATACTATACTTCTCCGTTCGGTCGAATACACATTTAAAGACAAGTAGGCCAAAAAATTACAAACCTGCTTCGTGCCCAGAATGACTGGTACCATACACTCAGGCTCTGTAGCCTGGGTTGACTCATCAATAAGTACACATCTGAATCTAAACTTGGACAATCGTGGGTCTCCAGCTCCGATGCAAGTGGTGCAGATAACATCAGCATGCTGCAACGTAAAGTACTTATCAATCAAACCTACACAATAAGTCGAATTATGTCTTGTTCAATTCCTAATCTGCCCTGACCATCCCCCCCCCCAGGCAATCTGGGATCAACCAATAATCCTTGCACAAATACCTAGGGGTGGGACAAACTATTTTGGCAAATGCCTGGGGGTTAGAAATATTTTTGAGCAAATACCCATGAGTGTTCTGGGGGGCATGGCCAAGGATGGCATTGGATGGGACATTAGAAGGGATAATCCCAAAAAAGCAGAATAACAATGAAAACATACTTTGTGGTATTTATTATCAGGGGCAGTTCAGTAGTACGGTTCTCACAAAAACGTTCACATTGCAGCAGAAATTCTAACTGCGCTATCTTGGCAAAAATCAGTGGTGGAAAAAACATGTGCCTTCCTGGGAAGGAACATCAAACCAGAATTCTTCTTTCCATTGTTATATCAATTTTCTGTAGTCCCAGATTTCAGTGTAGTTGATAATCCACTAGGAACTGAAATTATTTTTAAGCTTCTTGAGATCACAAAATTGTAAATGAAAATAGCATAATCCAAAACATTGACTCTCTTTTATTCTTTCATTCCTATATTCCTTCCTATTTCAATTTCTGTTTTCTTCGTCACCCTAATTCTTCTTTCCATCGATTGTTCTTCCTCTCCTTCCCATCCTTTTTCTTTGAAACCTTTTTCCTTTCATTGCTTTTTTCCTCCCTTCATCGTTTCCTTCCTTTTCCTTCCTTCTATTCTGCTTTCTTTCTTTCCTCCCCTTTTCTTCCTTCCATACAAACAAGTTTCCTGTGAAGCTGCTTCAGGGCTTCAGGGCTTCAGGCACTTTTTCCACCTCTGCCAAAAATGGTCAAATTAATTGCCAAACTAAAATAAGCTAACAGCAGCTAACCTTAGAATTCATTTCTGAAGCCAGGTTTTAGAGTCATTTTCGTACTGATGACTTCTATCAACATAACATGGATTATTTTGAAGAGAAAATCGGCCCCCCCCCTTCTCCTTTCCCCTTCTGTCTTGATTCTAATTACAATAAACAAGACCCTACCTGCAACAGCTCTCTTTCAGCATTCCTTTTCAGGGTTTTATACCGCTTCTCGTCAGCCGATGACAGCTCTCCTTGTTCATCTTTCAACTGTTGCAGCTTCTGCAGTTCAGGCATCGAGTCCAAATTGCGGACTTGGTTATGCAAAGCAAGGAATGAAACTGGGGAGTCTATTGCTTCTCTGCTCTTGGCACAAACACGCACAACCTATATCGAAAAATGATGAAAAGATTACAGCAAAACAAGTCAGAATATGAAAAACAGCGTTAAATGTTACAGTTCTCCTCTTAAATGTAAGAGATCAAACGTTAAGAGCCTTATACCATTGTGTGTACATTTCATGACACTAAGCAAATTGTGTTCCAGCAGTATTGCCACTACCTACTTGTTGCTTTGGGGCAAGACTTCATTGCTGAGGGAAATGCCAGCCATCAAAGAACATCTCCTATTTTAGATCTGATTTGGCACTAAAGATAAAATGTCGTGAAAGTGGCCATTTACCAAAAAGGTAAGCTTACGTGAAAAGGTCCTCTCAGAAAATAACAGATGATTTCATGTTTGGAAATCAAACAATGTAGGTAATATCACATCATTGAAGACAAACATTTTCAACAGCCACATAAGGTGGTTTCTGAAACATTAAGTAATATCTTTCGTTCTGAACTCTGTAAGGAGGTTGAGCATTCAGCCGGAAGCCCCTTTTAAAATGGATTTTCCGCATAGACAAACATTACACATTCAAATACAGTCTCATCGAAAATCAAATTACATGCGGAAATTTACAGAATATTGATATAAATTAAGATAAAAATAATTAAAAACAACGGAAATATTCTGTTGAAAAGCAAGCGTTTACAGAGAACGAGAATCATATGCTGGTATGTGGTAGACACAGAAAGATGCTGGTATGGATGTGATATGAATTCATGGTCGCAAAGGCGTAACGTTTTGCCAAAAATATGGCAATCTGGCATCTTTAGGCATGCAGAAATATATTCCTAGAAATATCTAGCATGTTCACAGGAAACGTTTTGGACTTAATGCATTTAACTTGGCACTGATCCGACAATAAAGTTCTTACCTTCAGACCAGTTTTATGAATCTTTTCTGTGAGCTGGTCGACAGCAATGTTACTTGGGGCACATACAATAACTTGGCTGAAAAGAGAAGAATTCAAAAATATGAAATAAGGTTAAGGAATCCAGGCACAACATTGGTTCTCTGATTACTCAGCCTGGCTGTTTCTATCATCTGGGCTTCTCTAAAAAGATATGACATTTGCAAGAGACATCTTAAACTCTCAAGGTCATATAAAGTGTTTATATTGTCCTGTCAAAGCTCAGTCATCAGAAATTTCATCATATTTCTCGATAAATTTAGGCTGCTTTCAGACGAAAAACTTTCAAGACATAGCTTACACCTTAAAGTGCAGTTTACCTTTTGACTGAAAATGAATAGACGAACCAGGTACAGAAAAAAGAAGTTAATTACAGGCAACTGCAAGGAATTGTTTGATTTCTATATGTTTCCCAACTTTTAAGAGGCCAAATAGACTTAGAAATATAACTGTGTTGTTCTTGTTGTTGGTAAGTTGTTGAAAAACAATTCCAAGCATTATCTAGATAAGCTCTTGGACAAAAACGTTTCATGGTATGTGTCTGGCAAACCGGCAAAATTCCTATTGGACACAGTACTCACCCAAGTCCTTGTTTAGCTAGATGGTAAACAGTTGTGGCAGATGTAACAGTTTTTCCAGTACCAGGTGGTCCCTGATAAGAAAATGGACAGTAAGTCAGCAAAACTTATAACACAGAACACTAGCAATGGGAAATCCTTGCAGAAATGCTATTCTGACCAAACAAGACCAAAGCTAGTCAAGAAAAACCTCATTATCTGGCTCAAATTTAACTTTAGCCTAAAACGGTATGAAAAGTAATTAACATACTGCTAGCTATAATTAAGTGTTCTGACAAATGTCCTCATCTACTCCTTTAAAGCAATCAAGCAATCAGAAACCTCACAAAAAGTTTTCTACTAAAATTTTTGACGATCGGTCACAATTTTTTCACTTTTAAAGTGTATTTTTGAGGACCCTTTTAATATATTTCAGGTGGTTTGGGTGTTTGCCTNACAGAACACTAGCAATGGGAAATCCTTGCAGAAATGCTATTCTGACCAAACAAGACCAAAGCTAGTCAAGAAAAACCTCATTATCTGGCTCAAATTTAACTTTAGCCTAAAACGGTATGAAAAGTAATTAACATACTGCTAGCTATAATTAAGTGTTCTGACAAATGTCCTCATCTACTCCTTTAAAGCAATCAAGCAATCAGAAACCTCACAAAAAGTTTTCTACTAAAATTTTTGACGATCGGTCACAATTTTTTCACTTTTAAAGTGTATTTTTGAGGACCCTTTTAATATATTTCAGGTGGTTTGGGTGTTTGCCTAATTGAGGGGTATGTGATAAAGAAAATGAGTGCCTCCTCAAATAAACAATACAGATGACAGAAAATGAACTTGAGCTTTCAGTAGTTTAATTAATTGAAGCAGTTATCCAACTTATTTCAAACCAAGCAAAAAAAACTAAACCCTAAAAATCGCCAACCTGGATAAGGCTGAGAGGTCTCTGCAGGACAGTCTTGACAGCATACACTTGAGAATGATTCAACTCCGGCAAACCAGGTGCTGAAAATCTGTAATCAAAATCGCGATAGAAAATACGCTTATGGACGGACGATTCAGTTTTTTTGCATGATAACTTCAAATGAACGCAATATAATTTTAAAAGTAAGTAATTGACAACATCTTTATAGTATAAACACTGAAATCAATTTGCTAAGAAAAATAAAGAGAGATCTCCGCACACTACAGTATAAATTGCTAAGGTCTTCTCAGCAATATAAAATGACTTATCATGCAGGTAATCAAACAATGTAGGTATATAAAACATCATTGAAGACCAAAGCATCGCTAATCAAAATGGCAAAAAATCATATCTATTAGTTTGTCTTATCATTGGCTTGGTAAACGACTCAATCATAATCACGAAATAACATGGCATTTTTCAATGAGAAAACTGACAGATACAGGTGACAAACCTTTTAGGAAGAGTGCATTTGACATTCTGCTCTTCCACGTCATGACCAAGAAGCTTATGATAGATGTAACCACTGACAGAGGTCTCATCAACAGCAAAGGTCTTCATTGCAGCTTGCATTCTGTGGGGAAATGACATTGAGGCATACGTTAACATTCAATGCTTTGTAAGGAAAACCTTGGATTTGGACAAGATAGTTTTGTACACTTATTGAATATCGGAAACGAGTTCCTTCTTTACAGCTTGTTGATCAAACCTTTCATTTGAAATGGGTTTTGCATTGAACCAACAAACACTAATCTTAAGTATAAATTCACAATGTGTGAATTCTTCTTATAGAAGCATCATCCGCAAACAATTTTGCTAAAAACTTTCTAACACTGTTAAAAGTAATCGGACAAAGAAATCTTGCACAAAGAAATCTTGGACCAAATTTTGATTGGAACTTCTGCTGTCCGAAACAATTTGATTTTGATGTAGCCTCTACATCAATATGTATGCTTAAAGGCACACTGTCGTGGCACTGATTGGATAATTAAGACAATAAAAAAAAAATAGAATTAGACAAGCTTCAGTAATTACGTTGTATAAAGGATTGGTAATTATTCAGAGGCCAGGTTCTTTGTTAGTGATTTCAACATTATGACAAGCCAATCAAAGCAACGACAGTGTGCCTTTAACAGAGCAATCGCAGACTTTCAGTTGAAAGGCTGATTTATTCCCTTTCATCTGAAGTCTGTCTCAAAATTAGATTTAACGTGAAGATGCTTGTGAGTAAAACAATTAGAATGCTTTGCATGGTCAATTTTAAACTTTTGCAATCCCCACATTAGATCAAATTGAAGATGGACCATACTACCAATTACCCGTGGTTTCTTCGCTTGTCTCCAATATACTATTTCTCTTCGTTGGGTTCCAAGTCAATTTACTTGACAGCAGATCATTTATATTTTCTGTACACGAAAGAGTATCTCAGTTGTTCTATGTTCAAGGTAAGTATGCATGTTTATTTATCTATCCAAGTTATGTAAATCTGATCACCTACCAAACAGTCTACACGCTTTTATAAGAAACTTGAATCAGCCCATAGCATCAAAAGTTTCTTAATTTCAAATAAAAATTTCCACTTCTTAATACTGAAAGTTTCTTCATTTTTTCCTCATTTCGGAGGTGCATGAATTCTGACGTACATTCTGCTACTGCCACTTATTTGTTCCTGACATACAGTACAATTCCTAGCAAGAACAAGTTTTGTGTGTCTCAGAACACCGAATTTTTGCCATGAAATTTTTCAGTTTGCTCTTGAAAGTTCCTTAGCGCTTCTCAAACATAATACTAGGGTTTCTTAAATTTTTGGCCACCCTGGTACCAGTGTCATATAAACCAGCTTCTTATATAAAAATAGCGTATTTTCATCATTTCGTAAGAAAGAAATAATTGTCATTCTAACGACACTCTCACCCTCTACCATGTTTAGCCTACTTAGAATTTGGTTTCTGTTCAAATGATCTCATAAATACTCACAGCCTCATTAACCCTATTGTACCCGGGGGGGGGGGGCAAAAAATGCCCCCCCAACCAGACTTTTGATTATAAAACAAAGAGGAAATACAAAAATGAGCTGAAACATCCATGACTTTTCCTAGTTTTTAATTGGCAATTAAATTTTAGACTTTTCATTGTCATAAATTTGGTCACGTGACCAGTAGATACCCATATTTGGAAAGTAGTCACAAAGAAAATCACACAAACAGTCATAATTCAATTGTCTTAACCTTGATGAAGTTGTGATTGGTACCAAACGATTCCCCTTGCAAAGTACTTTCATTTAATATATGCATTATTCATATTTGCTGACATCAGCAAATTATAGATTCCATGACGTCATGCAAATTGATGACGTCATATCTCTAATAAAGAAAGACAAAATTTTCAAATTTTGATATAATTCGATGGATAAACATATTCTCTTCATTTTTAAGTAGTTTATTGAGGTTTTCATACATTTTATCTGAATTAATTAGCTCTTTTTGTGTTTTCAGTACTGAAGCTTATATCTGACATGGTCCCATTGTTTGGTCGCTTGGCAACGAACCACGTGACTAATTAGCATTGAAATCTATAATTAGACTCCTAATAGATGTACTNGTACTGAAGCTTATATCTGACATGGTCCCATTGTTTGGTCGCTTGGCAACGAACCACGTGACTAATTAGCATTGAAATCTATAATTAGACTCCTAATAGATGTACTTACTATTGTACGAAGTTACAATGGCATACTAATTATGGTTTTGGAGATAATTAGGGGGGGCATTTTATGCCCCCCCCCCGGGCAGTGGTCTGACCCTAGGAGCCCGGGTAGAATAGGGTTAAAGGGAATCTAACCATATATCAGCTTTTGATTAAAATAGCCGTGCAAAGTTACGTGTAAAGATAGGCCGTTAAACATGCCGCACCATATTTGGGTAGCTTATCGAAGTCAACTGGAAATACCGATATGTGATTAGCTAGAGTTTGACCGCAAGTGGCTTGAGCCACTTTTGTATGCTTAAATTCCCTTTAACATGTTATTTTTAAGATCATTTCCAGCAAACTATCCACGAGCAACCAAAAACATTTCTTGGGAGAGATATTTCCATTCTGGGGCAATGTGTCGAATCTGTTCAACAAAAAAAAGACACTTCCGCAATTTTCTAGCATGCAATTTTCTGGGCAAATTCTCGAGTCTGTCACAAAAGCAGGCACTTCCGCAGTGCCTGGCATCCAAAATAAGGCACTTCCGCAATGTCTCGAAAACAAAATAAAGCACTGCGGCAATTTCATTAACTTTTTACCTGTCAAAGGATGTTGACTTCCAAATAAAATCAACTGCAAAATTCTGTGTACACTCGACAGGCACTCCTGCATTGCTTCTTAGTTCTAAACCAACTTCTTCACCAAAATCTTACAACTCGTCAAGGAAATCCACACACCCACAACAATACTTTGCCTTCTGCCCTGTTGTCAGAGCGGCTTTAATTCGAAAGTAACTCCATATACCGGGTAAGTAAAAAAGACCTGGCGTTTGAGACGCTGCTGTTACCTGAATATATAAGCAATGATATTTTGCAATATCTCATTGAATAGCTAACATGTTTAAATATTTTTAGAATCTTTCCTGGTTGATACTGGTCACTCCGTTCAGAACTTACAGGGAATTTTCAAAGAAAGTCCCTTCGAGAAACCTTAAAAAACGTGCTAAAATCGTGAGCAAATTCCCTTAATATGTTTACATTACAGCAATGACTTGAGCATACTTTAGCACGTGCTAACCTCTTGAGGGAATTAAAATGTCTATCCCCTGGCATGATTAACTTATCGAGGGGGATTCCATTCTCCCAAGAGGACAAAATACATGAATAGGAAGAAAAGGAAGGGAGATTTCGCTCGTCCTTTTCATCCGTTTTTGGAAAGTGGCTATCTGCAGAAAATCTCCCATATCGATGAGTAGGAATTGCCGATTAAAGCCCGGTAACTGAGCCTAATTGGATAGATTGGGAACAAAACAAGACAGTTTTCAATATTATTGCTTTGATAGTCAGGGAGCTGCACTTGTTCAAACGTCGGACCTTTTTATTGACTCATCCAGTAGAGTTCAGGAATATTTAAACAAATATTTTAAAGTAGGCTTTAAAGAATAGGGACAAGTTTCAAATTCGATTATCGAAATTCAACGTTATGTAACAATAAATCTTTAACTTTATTTTTACATAATTATCATCCTGAGTAGCTCATGATTCTAACAAATCATTACAGGAAGCTCTCTATGAAAAGACAAAAAATCACCATGAATTTTGTAAAAGGCCTTCTCAGTGGGAGAAAAAGTTATCATGTAAATACTCAAACAATGTAGGTAAAAAACATCATTGAAGGCCAAGTAACCGTGAGCCTTATAATGATATCATAATAAACTAATCTGGACACTCTCAAGGTAAATTGAAAAGATTTCTCGCAGTACAGAACTTAAACATGTAAATCAGCAGCAACACCATTTGACAGCCATCTTCGTTTTACACTAATCACAGCAAGTAGTGAGCTCTCTTG
>REGL01001745.1:44159-58576 GCA_004194395.1 Aurelia aurita complex sp. Pacific
TCTGACATTTCTACTGATGATGAAAGGATTGCAAAGCTGTATCTCTGTACATCAATTGACGATATTTTCTGGGAAACTTTCCCGAGCACCCTGGCAACTTCAATTGTGACTCGTGTTCGCCAATGCAAAACAAAGCTGCTATGCCAATGAAAGGTGCTCATACTCCGGGGGTTTCAATTATTCTCCAGGGGATGGTGAAAATTTTGAAAGTGAAAAGCCATTGCCTGATTCATTTCTCAATCGAAAGAAACATCTAAAGAAAAGTTTCACGACAAACTTGCATGTCATTCCAAACATTCCAAAAGATGTAACTTTCATTGCATATTTGATTACACAATTACCCACGATTTCGACAAATTTTCTCACAGGAAATTTCTTCCCGAAAATTTGCGGTCACAGGAAGTCTGTGAAAAAATAACACCCTGATGATAACATAAGTTTGAAAGGCCTCAGTGTGCCAATTATTTAGACTTGTTTCGTTCGTTGCATCTGCCATTCTAATACCATATTTTATCGTACCACCTTTACCAAACATTTCAAAATATGTGGATGTCGAGAAACTGAGGGTTGTGATGAACGCTTTCGTTATTTCTCAAATTAGCTATTGTTTACTTTTTAGATGTTCCATAATAGATCAGTTAATAGGAAAATAAACACAATCCAAGAGAAAGCCCTGAGAATCGCATACAAAGATAACTGTTCCAATTTCAAGGAATTACTGACGAAAGCAAACACAGTGTCCATTCACCACAAAAAATTACAGTTGCTTGCTACTGAAATTTTTAAAATTCAAAGAAATCTCAATCCATGAATCAAATCTTCATCGAGAAAGATACACCATACACCCTTTGTAGTGGCAGAAATATTTTGGCACCAAAGCCAAACACGGCAGGGTATGGTATTGAAAATGCACGTATTGTTGGATCAAAGATATGACATTCAATTCCATCTTCCTTAAAAGAGTCCCAGACATTGAATAGTTTCAAAACAAAAATTAAAAGCTACGATTTGATTGCAACTTGCAACATTGCTTTCCTTGGGACTTTATTAAGACATGTTTGGACGCATATGAGTAATGCGACTGAAACAGCACGAACTTTGTAATTCGATCTGGACTTTTCAAATTCGAGAAATTCTTTGCTTTTTGGGTTGAAATCTCACTCACACAGTAACAGGAACGGTGTACCGTTCCCATTACTGCATGAAAAGTACTTTTGCCCTGATCTCAGAAAAGTTCCCAAATTTACCCAAGTATTACCTGCACGCAACAAGAAAGAACATGTTCGGAGATTGCAAATAATAAGATGCTAATGATTTAATTTCTTCTTATAAGAAATGATTCTGTAAGGTTTGGCTTTAGGTACAAAATTTCCTTCTTGTATTTGTTGGAATAGGAAAACTACACACCAGTAAATGCAACTTTTTTTAATGAGAAACTAAGAGGAAATGAAACACGTAAGATTTGAGGCACAAAGTTTGTTGTGTACAAATGTTTGGAAATTACTAATTATTAGGTGCTAATTATTTTGTTTGAAAAAGGAAACGGTTTCGTAAGATTCTAAGACCTGAGTTTGCAGTGCACATCTGTTTTCAAATTGAAAATTACCAAATGCAAATGATTTGCCCTAAATGGGAAACGAATGCGCAAGATTTTAGGCGCAAAATTTCTATCTTTCAATTGGATCGGAATTGCAAAGTATTAGTATTTAATGATTTTTCTCAATAGGGAAGCGAATGGCTAGATTTTAGGCCCAAAAGGTTTGTGTAAATTTGTTAAGAAAATGCAAACAAAATTGAATGAAAATTCGTTTTACTTTAGAGGAAATGAGACACGTGTGAATTCTGGTACAACGTTTCTTGTGTGTATGTGCAGTTAAATCGTAAATTGGAAATGAATCTATAAGACATCAAGCGAAAATTTTCCAGCCCAGTTTTACAAAAGGGGAGCTATTTGTTCAAACCAAAGAGTTTGAGATATCTCATATCTGCTGACTCGAATGGCTTTGAAATAAATCTAGCCAGCGGTATTGTTTTTCGGTATTTAGTCTAGCCAAGGGTGTCATTTTTGTAGAAATTGGTCTAGCGAAGGGTACCATTTTCGAAAAATTTAGTCTAGCCAAAAGGCATCTTCATATCAGGACTGATTAAGATATAACGCTCGCTTACACCTCTCACCTGGCATTCTCCGCCTTTGATCCTATTGTCCTGGTATTATCATAAACTATGAAGATGATAGTATACTGAGAAGGAACAGTGAACATCATTCTAGATGCTAATTCTTATATTGTTGATGCAGTGCAACTAAACTGCGTATAGAAGCGGTAAGATCTAGCAAGTATGGCCCCATTTTTCCAGCGGATTGCAGTTCATCATGTCTTACAATCTTAACCCTATTTTAACCGCACAATGATAGCTACAAAGATGAAACTCCTCGACTTTTCCTAAAATTTAATTGGCAATCAGAAAAATAGAGAGTTCAACACTATTGATTGACCACGTGACCACTAAATGCTTATATTTGGAGAGTGGTCACAAAGAAATTCTTTAAAATGGCTCTAATTTCTTTCTTTGTAACTAAATCTCAACCATATATATACCATTCGATTCGTCTATATGAGTACTTTCAATTGATATATAATTCATTTATATTTGCTGAAATCAGCAATTTATTATTTCTATGACGTCATCAATCTTTATGACGTCATATTCATAATGAATAAGTAATTTTTCATGCAATATCCATGGAATTACCTCAAATACCGATGAAGGTACTTGATTTCACCAATAATATGCGAAATTAATGGTTTTTAATCATAATCATTGAGCTAACAATTTTGCATTGAATCAAATTTTCATTATTTAATTAATTAATTTATTAGAAACCAAAAATATCCGTATGAAACCATATGAAACTACAAGTTAATGGTATCAAGCAGGCATTTGGATGGTTTTTTGCCGATTTCATCAACCCATTTGCTAATAATGGGTCCTTTTTTGCAAATAGCTCGATTTTCTCAAAATTTGCATTGTTTTTGGTTGCCTAGCAACCAATCACGTGACTTTTGATTGATTGATACTATTTTTAAATTCTCCTTTGTTCAATCATGATACAGTGCAAGTTTCATTGTCATAGCTATTATACTCTCGGAGAAAAACAGGGGGTGTTGTATCACTCAGTAGTTGATACAACATAGCGTAAGGCATCCTTATTTATCAAAGTTTCCCTTGTTTTTCGCTTCAATCATGCATCGATGGTTTTTCACCAAAACAAGACTTCAAATTACGAAAACGAGGCTGAAGGCCCCTCGCATTGCCTGTATACCAGCGATTTTCGAACTCAGCACCCCAAAATTGACCAAGTCCACTTGTTCTCATAAATTTCCCCGTCGGGGGACCATTCCCGCATTCTCCGCCTGGTCTAAAAGGTTTAAATGATTGATTGATATTTCACAAAAACATGGCAGCAAGAACAAAGCAGTCATAATCCTTGTAAGCATAGGTTCCAAATCTTTAACTCAGCGTAAAAAGGTGGGTGTAAAATTCAATGATCTATTTCTTCTGATTGAATGGCTTGAAAGAAACTTTAGATACTTAGCTATAATTCTACCGTTGGACTTTACAGAAATTTTGAATATTTTTCGAAATTACAGCGTATTTTACATTTCAGCTCATTCTTGGATGTGACGTCATCAAATTTCTAAATCATAAACCAGATGAGTGACAGACTTTTGCTTGATACCATATTGTAGGCTTCCATAAACTATAGTTATCTTCGAAATTACTTCATGTTGCGTCAAACAGTTTAGAAATTACGATGGTTTTAAGTTTTTTTGAAAATTTTTCTTGAATTCTTGAAAAAGAAGAAAAACACTCTAATTCTGAAACTATTGAAGATTTCACAAAAGTCCAACGGTAGAATTATAGAGAAATAGCCACAGTTTCTTTGAAGTCATTCAGTTCAAAGAAATAGGTCACTCAATTTTACACCGGCCTTTTTAAAGATTTGGAACCTATGCTATCCTTGTATTGTTTCGAGAAAGGGAAACAATACAAAGCAACATTTTCTTTCGGTTAATGAAAGGAATTTTAGCAGATGCCATGCGGTCCCGGGGTGAGGTACTTGGAATGCGAAAATACGGGGAGGTGCTGCTGGAAAATCTAAAAAGGCACCTTGTCCCGGAGAAAAATTTTAAAAACAATACCCTGTTCTTGATTTTCTTCATACAAAATTGATAGAAATCTATGAGAAAATGCGGAAATATTGCTTCACATTCGCGGAGTGCAAATGGCTTATAAAGATGTTATGGAGTCAATTATAGAAAATAGGGACCCTGTCATGGAGCCGAATATGCTAAAGTGATACCCTGTCCTGGAGTAGGAATCCTGAAAATGATACCCTGTTCAGACACACGTCCCCGTACGGAAAAATATATAAGTGCCCCCCCCCCCACGGGCATGCTGTGTTCTAGCAAGGCTGCTTGTTATGTGTGATGTCATATTACGTCATTGGGAATGAGAGGGTTGGATTTCATACGCAGAAGAAATCTTCTTCGCAATCCTCCTCCCAGACGATGTTTCCCTCTTACTGCTTTGATAGAAGTATTGCGTCATCGTAGACCTTTGTACGTGAGTCAACCGTAGGTTCACCTTTGATTATTTGGTTTCGACAGGCATATTCTTATGGCATATACAGGGTGTCTGATAAATAGCCCCACAGTCTAAAATTTGACATTCCCATCATTTTAACCCTATTGTACCCGGGCTCATAGGGTCAGACCACTGCGCGGGGGGGGGCAAAAAATGCCCAACTAATTATCTCCAAAACCATAAATTGTATGACATTGTAACTTCGTACAATAGTAATTACATCTATTAGGAGTCTAATTATAGACTTTAATCCTAATTGGTCACGTGGTTTGTTGCCAAGCGACCAAACAATAGGACCATGTCAGATATAAGCTTCAGTACTGAAAACACAAAAAGTCCTAATCATTTCAGATAAAATGTATCAAAACCTCAATAAACTACTTAAAAGTGAAGAAAATATGTTTATCTAACGATTTATATCAAAACTTAAAAGTTTTGTCTTTCTTTGTTAGAGATATGACGTCATCAATTTACATGACGTCATGGAATCTACAATTTGCTGATGTCAGCAAATATGAATAATGTATATATCAAACGAAAGTACTTTGCAAGGGGAATCGTTTGGTACCAATCACAACTTCATCAAAGTTAAGACAAAGGAATTATGACGGTTTTTGTGATTTTCTTTGTGACTACTCTCCAAATATGGGTATCTGCTGATCACGTGACTTAAATTATGACAATTGAAAGTCAAAAATTTAATTGCCAATTGAAAATTAGGAAACGTCATGGATATTTGAGCTCTTTTCTTTATTTCCTCTCTGTTTTATAATCAAAAGTTTGGTTGGGGGGCATTTTTTGCCCCCCCCCCCCACCGGGTACAATAGGGTTAAAAAGTAAAGTAACAAATGATAGAGTTTTAGGAAGCTGAAACGTGAATTTTCACAGTGTTCAATGTTTTCGAAAATTTCCCAAGTCCAGGGCGCAAATTGACTGTAGAAAAATCAAATGAAATTGTATGGCTTCCACAATATTAAAAACTTACCTTCATACAAGAATGATAGTCATGACTTTCACCTTGGAAGTGATCAAATGTCAATAAATTTCAAAAAATGATTCTTAACCATTTAAACACTGTTCGATCTCAAAAGGCAAAAAAGCAAGGAACCAACATTCATACACAGTCATCCCAGAGAAGGATGCTAAATAACTATAGTCTTCATTCCCCCCTGCATTGCAAAAAATTGCACTCGCCTGTATTTATTACCAAACGAAGCACAAAAATAAAATTGCTCCCTTTGTTGAAATGGGTCAAACGTGGAGAAAATGGGTTACCGTAGATTTTGCAGGTCAAAACTCTTCCTGAAAACGAAAAGTCGATTAAATCTGATTTATTTTCTGAGGATTCAAAACTCCAACCGTAGAATGAAATGCTTATCTTATTCGCCACACTATCTCCTACCATGCTACAACAGTGCAACGCAATACACACAAGAGATCTCTATTTAAAGGGATGTCTTTCATACTAGGTTGAATCAAAAATATAGGCAAATGTTCATGGGATGACAAATTACACATGGTTGACCAAGGGTGCCTGCCTTGTAGGAACTGTGTTTATTCCCAGTACTGTTTTCGTGACATAGTACACAGAGTAATTGCTGTCTTGTTAATCCGTGAATAACATGAGAAAACTTACGAGTGTCCAACTTCTCCAGATAAACCAATCAGTGAGCAGGATCTCAAGAGAAGATTATCTCGAGCGCGTCCTTTCCGTTGCGGTCTAGGTGATGCAAAATTGTTTACATAAGCGTTTGTTCCATCAGATGTGAAAAGTGATACAGTGCGCAAACTAGAGGGTCGGGTGGAAAAGTCAATCAATGACTGTGAAATGAGATTGCATTCACGTATATTTTCATAAGAAACAGCTGATAAAAACAGTAGGTTAAATTTTCGAAAGTTAAGAAACAACCCTAACTGAATATAAAAAGCTAAGAACTTCTGTAATTTGCAGTTTTAATTTTTCCATCGCACTCAAAATGTTTTGACACTGTACAGCTATAGCAACTATTTACTTGTTGTGAGATCTTAGTTGTAGTTTGGGAGCCCTCTCGACATAACTAAATTAACTCTGCACTTCCGGCATTAAAAATATAAGAACTGTGATTCATTTTCTTATGAAAATAGTTACTTTTCCTTCAGCGTCCAATCATGGGCAATAATGCACCGCTGATGTGGCCTATATTATGATCAAAATTGTAGTTTTACCCACTGTGTTGTTTCTTTTCCACAAGGTTGCAAGTAAAGCTTGATAATGTTGCTACTCCTTCGTTCTTCTCTCGTCACAGCAAGGAATCAAATGCCGCCAATATTTAGTCAGCGTGCAGTGAGGCTGCACGCAGGCTACCAATATTCAAATACAGTTGAAACGGTTGGAGCTCCTACGCAGCGATACGTCCCATTTCAAACTTCCCTTTAAATGACGATTGGGTATGCAAATGTTCTATTTGTCCTATTCATGGACAAGGCTAGTATTTTATAGACTTCCCTTCGAAGAGAATTGTCCTGTTCATGCAGGATTACAGTAAAAACCCGCGTATAAGAACCTAGTGGATTAAGAACCTGCAGGCTGAAATTTTGCAGTTGGACCGCCATTGTATTAGCCTGTTAACCAGACCCAATAGGAAATAGTGGTCTGTTCAATACCGCCATAAAGCTTGTTCAAAGCCTCTATTTCTTGATGCCAATAAATTATCTCTTAATGTAGAAAAAACAAACTTCATGATATTCCATTCAATACACAATAAAATAGATGAAAATCCAATCATTAAGATTGGAAAGAAGACCATTCAAAGAGCAAACTTTGTTAAATTTTTAGGACTACTTCTAGATGAAAATCTTAGTTGGAAGTTCCATCTGAAGGAGTTGTCCAAAAAACTTGCTAGAACTTGTGGTGTTATTTCAAAGGTTAAGAGCCTCCTGACTCCAGATGTGTTACTCTGCTTATATAATTCATTGTTTATGTCTTTTGCCCAGTATGGTATTATCGTGTGGGGTAATACTTCTGCGTCTTATACAGACCCTGTCTACAAACTTCAGAAGAGACTAATCCGAAAAATTTCTTCTCAGCCTGCTCTTTCTCCTTCTGCTCCAATCTTTAAGTCTTTAAAACTTCTTAGACTATCTGATCTTTTTCAGCTTAAACTTCTCACTTTTGTCTTTGAAACTGTATATAGATCATCGCCGAGTTGCTTCCATGACTTTTTCCTATTGAATTCATCCATGCATCAGCATAACACTAGACAGGCTAGTAAAGGTGATTTGTTTCTTGCTCGAAAGAACACCCTTCAATTTGGGCTCAACTCCATTCGATATAAAGGAGCTAAGCTTTGGAATGAAATCCCTGTTGAATTAAGAAACTCTCACTCGAAAGCTTCATTCAAAACCAAGGTAAAGATCTACTTTTTGTGCCACAATTACACCCAGTAATTCACACTTTATTATATGTCTTTCTGCACCAGTTTCAAATAACATCCATAGAAAAGTCAATTTTCTTTTTTAGATAGGGGGTGTTCCCTCCTCGATTAGCTTGCCTATTGAGGGAGCTCCTCCTTTAAGAAATTCCCCTAATCTCATTATGGCTCTTCATACTTACCTATTTAGTCTGTTTACATTTGCCCTAAGTACCATCCTGTGTTTTTTCAATGTTATTTGTTGTATTTTATTTTAAATTCATATTTGTTAATTAGATAGGTAGGTATGTAGAGTTATAACATGTATTAGATGGATTTTTAAAATGAAATGAACTGAACTGAACTGATTTCAAGAGGGCTGTTTTCCAAGTTTTGTGGAAAACGTATGCGCATAATTATCTCGCAGCTCAAAATATCATCATAAAAACAAAGGGCGAACTACTTTAGTGCAGCAAGGGAGACAGCTTAATCAATTGCATGATTAGACCCTTAGGTCAGAGATTAAATTTCTATGCAAGGTGGAACAAAGAGTTATCAGGGCGCATTCAGATTGCAGTATTCTTTTTCAGAAAAATTTCAAAGAGCTTCCTGGGTAAATGGCTTCTTTACAAATGGTCAGCAAATTATTCTGAGGAATTCTCAAACGAGGTTTGAACAAGCTTTATGGCGGTATTGAACAGATCACTATTTCCTTTGAAATTGGGTTTGGCTAACAGACTACCACTGTATGAGAACCCATTCAGACTTACATCTAAAATAGGTTCATAAGTGTAGAGATCATGGGGTCTAATTCACAACAGAAGTTTGTGGAAGAATCAGAAATTTGTATATTATCCCATGAGAAGCTTTTGGAAGTTTTTCTTTGGATTATATAAAAATATATGATTCTTCCACAAATTGCTGTTGTGAATAATACCTCATAAACTCAAGTGATGTGAACTGACAGTAAATAATAGGCCTGAAGTTTGAATCCGACGGAAAGAAATTCCTGAAAACCCTGACTAAGATAAGAACCAATTTAAGAACCTGAACAGCCTCATTTCCAACAGATCCACTTTTGTTGTTTACTGACATCAACATTTTTTCAACTACAGCTTTAATCTTGTCTGTGGAATACATAATTTCAATACTTTGTCAAATGTTTCCTCGTTCCAGATATACAACGTGGAAGATTTGACACTTGACTGGTTGACGGAGCCCTACCCTGAGGATATTGCAGAACTATTTTTAGTGAACAAAGAAAGAGAAACCACATCAGAAGAAGAAATTGAATCAACCAAACGGTTTGACAAAACTTCTTAATTTTCTATTTTCTAACGCTGTGCAAGAGGAGAGAAATGCTAATAAAACATTTATCCCCCCTGGAATTTCCTACTCCCCCCAAATGTCGGGAAGGTCACAATTTACCAGAAAGTTGACTGCATCACCAGGTGCTAACAAAACATTTATCCCCCCTGGAATTTCCTACTCCCCCCCAAATGTCGGGAAGGTCACAATTTACCAGAAAGTTGACTGCATCACCAGGTGGTAACAAAACTGAACTCGTTTTAAAGTTAAATAGCAGAATATAGTCAAATTAGGTCATTTTATGCATTTTGGCCTTTGACCCCCTATATCTTGAAAACACCCCCCTAAACGCCCAAGCAACATCCGGATTCGTAATCTACGCAAAAAATTGAGTTAGATAAAGTTGGTCTGGTAAATTGCCTCCTCGGGTGATAATGCTCCCCCTCTGGCCTGTGGTCTTCTGGTTTGCTCGCACAACTTGGTCTGCCCTTGAGTCAGCCAACAAAATGACTTCTTTTAAACGGAATTTATTTCTTCTGTTGCCATTCTGATGAGAGCTTGAGCAACGACTTCCCCGAGAAGTCGAAGATGGGCGAGTGTATGGTGTTGTGGGCACAGAACTAGGCCGTCTGATGCTTGTACTGGACGCATTGCGTCCGATGTTCCTCCCACAGGGAAATCTTTGGTGGCTGTCCGAAGAGTTTCCGCGTCGAAAAATCGACGAAAATTCTTCTTGCGCGTTATTGAATTGTTGCTGGCGGCCATTTGATATAGGTCTTGTTGTGCCTGTTGGGCTAGAAGTTCCAGGATGAACTGTTGCTACTTCATCAGTAGTAGCAGTGGAAGGCAAAGCCCTAAATACAGTATTGAGGGTTTCCTGAAAAGAAGGATGGGAAATGATATTCCTAACCAACTCGTCAAGGTTTCTGTCGTTCCTCGAAGCCATTTTGTGTTAAGTGCAATGTTGCGTATGTGTTACTTCATGTAAAACAAGACAAATTTGGCGGGAAATGTTACTGCGCATTTCGTTCCCGCTTAGACCTTATATATTTGCAAACAAAATTCAGACCTTATATATTTGCAAACAAAGCTTAGACCTTATATATTTGCAAACAAAGTTTAGACCTTATATATTTGCAAACAAAGCTTAGACCTTATATATTTGCAAACAAAGCTTAGACCTTATATATTTGCAAACAAAGTTTAGACCATATATATTTGAAATATTTTAAATTTTTGATATCAGACTTTTGTCCCATATTTATATTTGACTTTAGCAATATATTGACAATCACATCATATATTTTTGATATTAGACTTTTGTCCCATATGGCGGGGCATATGTGTGGCAGTTTTGTTCTTGGTTTGTGCCATCAAAGAGTATAACTGCATTTCCCGAATTCAGAAAAAAAACAGCCAAATCTAAAAGATATCACGTTTACATAAATATTGTCCACAAGCGTAAACAAAGGAGAGAAAAATTGTGTTTATATTAGGCCCAAAAAGTAGACAGCCTTAAAACCTCAACGAAAGTGCCTAGAAAAGAACAAAAAATAGCTCCTTTGAACTAAAAATAGTTTTCTAACTGGATATCACCAAAAAGTAAACCAACATCACGAGTGGGAGAAAGAATCTAAAGATATTAACCGAAGGTTCATACATCCTTCTGTAAAATGTGAAGTATGTGGACCTACCATGCACCTCGCCTTTTACGATAAAATTTTCTTTCGTTGTTTCATAAACTTCAAGTTTTTAGGTCTTGTAAAGCGATGATAAATGAATGCAAATACATTCCCCAAATTTTGAATTAAAGGGCCAAATTTGTAAAATATTCTCATTATGTTTACGTTGTTGGCAAGCTTAAACAAAGACAAGAAAAAGCATTTAGGCCCAAAAAGTAAACAGCCGTAAAAACTCAACGAAAGCGCCCAGAGGAAGCAGAAAATGGCTTCTTTGAAATGGAAAATATCTTTCTGACTGGATACCTTCGCAAAAGTAGGCCAACAACACAAGCACGAGAACGGAAAACATCAACCGAAGGTTCCTGCATTTCTTCTGTTAAAGTTGAAACTAACGGACTTACCATGCACCTCGCCTTTTACGATGAAATCTTCATTTGTTGAATGATGAACTTCAAACTTCTTGGTCTTGTGGAGCAATGTTAAACGGATGGAAATACATTCGGCTTTTTTCGATGTTGTCCTTCACAACAGCTGTACGCATCAGAAATGCTGACGCCAGACCAAAAATTCTCGCCATTGGCAAAAAACCTTGCTGCAAGGACGGGATGTGACGTCACAAAACCTCTGGGGGGTTGTCGGGTATGAACATTGGGCCTATTATAGATATTTTAGTTGGTCCATCTGGGTCTAAGGTGTTATGTGCGTAAAAGTTGTGGATCAATCCTAATTTGAGCGTAGCTCTCCTTTGAACCGGTAGAATTTTTTTCACCCAGTGAACTAGCGTTTTTTTACATGCTGAATCCGATGAAATTATTTTCGAGTCGTGGTTTTGTACTGTTTTCGGCGGCTGAACGACCTATCAAATTTCACTAACCAATCGGTTATTTACTATGGAATCTGTTAGTAAATTTACTAGTGGATCAGTTAGCTGCCAGTCTATCTGTTAGTCACTGAGAGATTGGTTAATCGCCAATGAATCAAGAGCTTTTACCAGACTGTTCTTGCACACCCAAGGGCGAGTTCCAGGGGAAATTGCCCTTCTCTCCATACTGGGTGTTAGTAGCTAGCCGATCGCTTTCCATTTTGTGGAAACTTTCACAGCCAATTTCATAGCCAATTTCACAGCCTATTTCACCACTGTTTTACCTGTGCAGGGCGACACCCCTCTAATTTTAGGCCCATTGTTCCGTGATTGACTATAGATAGATCGTTCTTGAATCCTCTAGCTAGGCAGTCAATTCAAACCAACACAACAGTCCTTATTCAAACCAACATGGAATAAAAATACACATCAGACTTACGTATTAACTCCAGATCTGTCATTGTAGTATTGCTTTAGGTTGAGAAGTAGACAGCTTTTTGCAGTGATTTTTTCGCGCCAGGACTTACTCGTACCTCATTCTTAGCCTCACTTCACAAAGACCCTCGACTTGCATCTACTTGAAGTGACTTGTTGCTGTTGTTGTCGCTGAACATCGCTGAACAGGCAACTGGGCAACTAGGGTAAGACGGGGTAATAAAGTGAACTACGGGGTAAAGTAGTCGATGTAGAGTGTGACGGCCTACAGAGTTTTTTGAAAACTCAAAGTCAATATGCCTGAAAAGGCCACATACAAGTGCAAATATGAGTGTCAAAACATCAACAACTATCACAGGAACATATCTAAAGACAGGAACTCTAAATGTAAGGGGAATCGTAGACGACCAAAAGAAGACAGCTCTGGCAAATGATTTGTACAGAAACAACATTCAAATTTGTGCAGTCCAGGAAACTCATCTTAGAGAAACAGGAGTATTAGAAATACAAACAAGCAGTGGCGGACTGGCCCACCGGCGGCCGGTGGGCCCCCTCAAAATCTTGCAAAAAGGGCCCCCTCTTTCCTGGAAAAGGGCCCCTTTTGCAAAATTAAGGAAATTTTTGGTAGAGTTGAATGCTTGAATAATGGACATCTCACTTCACATTTGAATCCTTCAGTGTTATTGAACTTGCTCAAAGAAGTGAATACAGTCGAGAGCGAAGATACGGATGGCGAAGAAGGGAGCACCGTTGCAGAAAAAGTAAAGGCCCCCTCCACTTCTGCCAAAAGATGGTTCTCGAGATTCCTTCGCAGAAAATAGTTGTTATAGGTAGTGTAGGGTAAAGAAGTGACTGGGAGAGTCACTCTACGCCAAAGTAAAGGCTGCAAGTTTCAAAAAATTTCCAGGACGCACTTTGTCAACTGCTCCACTTTGGGGGCACGCAAAAATTGGATTGTGAAAAACTGGAAGCTTTTGCCCGATAATTTTCATAAAAGTGTTCATTGATAGAAAACTGCAAAAATATTTTTGAGAATTTCAAAGTTTCCAATTCTGCTCTGGTAAGATGGGATGGCGATAGGCATTCTAAGCCAAAGAACAGATGTTTACTCAAAAAATTTCCCTGTGGATGCTTATTCATAAAACTACTGTTACAAATGACCAAAAATTCAATTTTAGCATCGGCAAACCTGGGATTGGGAGAAACGTTCTAAGCCAAAGTAGAGGGCGTGTCCTCAGAAATTCTCAGAAACTTTGCCCCCAGACCCCTCATTTTGATACTCCATCAGTTAAGTTGCCCTGACCACACTGCTGGGAGGGGGGGGTCAGGAAAGGGTTCCTCAGCAGTTTGAGAAACGAAAACATTATAGATCGTCTGGCCCACAATACAAAAAAAGGCAAAATTACCTTTATAAAGTAGAGACAATGTAAAGATTTGTCATGCCATAAGAAGATCTATCGTGAGATATATGCCTCATTTTCAAAGAAAGTGAGTTTAGCTTGGCTATTGGTAAGGAATCGACGAATTGCGACGAATTTTGCCCCTGACCACACACTCATCATCGAGGCCACACCCACTTAGGGCCCCCTTAACTCGTTCATGGCCGGTGCAAAAATCAGAGCCAGTCCGCCACTGCAAACAAGTGACAAAGGAAAAACATATGATTTATATTATACTGGTCCTACCAATCATTCGAACCATGGAATAGAATAGGAATAGTTTGTGAAAAGGGACTACACGCAGAATTTTCGAGAATCAGTGACCGACTATGCAAAGCAGAGTTCAACTTAGAAACAAGAAAAGCAGTTTTCATGTGTGCATATGCTCCAACCCTAGCCAAGAGTGAAAAACAGCCAGAGATAAGAGAAGATTTTTACAGCTGTCTTCATACAGCAGTGGGCAGAGTTAGTAACAGAAAATTATTAGTAATTGGAGGTGATTTCAATGCAAAAAAAAGGCTCAGCAAAGATAAATATCCCAAAGCAGTTGGTAAATTTGGTAAAGGTGAAATGAATTCAAATGGAGAAAAGTTATTACAGTTAGCCACTGAAAATGAATTAGTTCTTACAAACACACTTTTTTATCACAAGATGG
>REGL01001746.1:17074-39869 GCA_004194395.1 Aurelia aurita complex sp. Pacific
GAGCCCCGGCTGACTTGCAAAATTGTAGGTTTTTTATGCGCGAGTGTTTACTGTATAATTGATGTGATATTCAGGAAACAGCAAGGGTTACAACAGTGTGCATTTTTCTCTTTCATCTGGTAGTTACACAAAAGTTTCTTATCTTACAATTTCATTTGCGGAGGGAAATTTCATTGCAACTTAGACAGGCGATGAGGTTTCATAGGAAATGGTTGCTTGATTTATCTTCTTTCTTGACCTTGATAATAAACTTTGAAAATGGTTTGGAATACTCCTTAACACCGTGGGTAATTTTAGAAATAATTAAAAAGTACTCTTACAAATTCCGATGCAGTGACCACAACTTACACATCGAGGAACAATTGAGAACCATGTGCCCAGGCGATTGCATAGGGAATAAGGCCCGTTCTCTTACAGAAAGCCAAGCATGCGAGGAACTTAGAACGCTAAAATAAAACACACCCCCTAGCGATTGACTATATTTGTAATGCTCAAAAAAGCATAAATGATTGAAATTTGTGAGCAAAATGACAAAAAGTCATTGGTTTCTTTGGTATCAGGTAGAATGCAATTAATTGCAGTCAATTTAGTGCTACGAATTTTCAAAAATGGGAACTTTTTTCGGATCTACCCAGTATATTTCATGTTGGTTACTCATTGTTGTTCACTCCTGTTTTAACTTAAAACAATTGAATTTTCAGTTTGTTCAGTTTCATGCTTGAAAGTACAACAAAAGTAGCACCATTGGGGATATAATTTAGTTTGTAATGCGGTACAATATTATGTGTTTTCATGGAAATCCTTATCTAAAAAAATTTGTTATTTCAAGCAATGAAAATGCTTTCTCTTAACATCTGATATTTAGTTGATAATGAAAAGGACAAGCTTCAGAAATGAATAAAATCAAGTTCAGATTTTTGATGTAAATTTAGTCTTCTCAAAGTCAATTAGTTTTGAAATTACATTTCAATGTAATTTACATTTCAATTAAAAATACAGTTCAATACTTTTAGCATAGTAAGGTTTCAAATCTTTAAAAAGGGTGGGTGTAAAATTCTATGACCTATTTCTCTAAACTGAACAGCTCCAAAGAAATATGATCTATTTCGCTATAATTCTACTGTCGGACTTCTAACAAAAATGAAATATTTTCAGAATTAGAGTGTTTTTCTTCTTTTCTAAGAATTCAAGAAAAATGTTGAAAAAATCTTAAAACCATCGTAATTTCTAACTTTGTTGATGAAACATGAAACAATTTTCAAGAAAACAATAGTTTATGCATGTCTAAAATGTGGTAGCAAGCAAAAGTCTGTTACTCTTCTGGTTTACGATTTAGAAATTTTATGATGTCACATCCTCAAATGAGTTGAAATATAAAATAGGCTGTAATTTCGAAAGAATGGAAGATTTCTGAAAAGTCCAACAGTAGAATTATAGAAAAGTAGCTAAAGTTTCTTTCGCGCCATTCAATTAAAACAGATAGGTCAAACAGTTTTACATCCACCTTTTTACACCGATTTAAAGATTTGGACCTATGCTAATACTTTTATATGGATAAGATAATAAAATCACTCTTTTAGAATCAAATCAATCCTTGTATGGCTTTAAATCTATACTAGATATAACAACAGTCAGCGAGTGCTGCCGATTAGTATTTGTACCAAATGCGACTGTAGCGAGGTTAATTTTTATGGAAATTAATTGAATGATTATCACTAAGGAAACGTGTATTATGTTTGAATTTACAGTTGGGTAATGGTTCAAATGGTAAATGATTTAGAATATTGAGTTACTCTCCTCCGCCGGTTTCTAGTTCCTGAGTCCAAGGCTTTTGGTTCCTTAGTTCTGTAGTCCATGGTTTCGTTGTCCGTAATATTGAGCTCTGCATTGTCAGAAATAAACCTTTGTCGTCCATTGACGTAAGTAGGTAGGAAGAACTCATTATCTTTTGTTGGTTGTTCGATAAATGCTCACAACCCGCGCGCCCGCAAACCGCAGCCGTGAGTGGCCCTGTCTACATAGTCCGACGACGGCAGACTAATTTCGCTTTCTCATTGATCAAGAATAGTAAGGCTGACTGCGTCAGCAATTACAAAGCTGCATTATGATTTTTCAAAGAGTGGATAGTTACATTCTCTGATTCACCCAGTGCATGCAAACTGTTAATTATTTGTATTTTAGTATATCAGATTTTCATTTCATCGTTATTTCAAATTCAATTTCAAATGCTTTAGGGAGGGTAGCCCTTCAAAATGAAAGCTGGTTGTTGAGGGACCCTCCAGATAAAAGTTGAATGGTACAAGTAGATATTAAGATTTAGGATTTAAAAATTAAAGGAATGTGTATATATGATTAGATTTTAAACTTTACCTCCCCTTTCTGATTTCTGGGATTTCTGGTCTACCATGTGCCAATCTATCACTTGAAACAGATCTCTGCTGCATGAAACCTTCAACTGGATTCTTTACATCATCATTAAAATTATACCTGTCATAATCTTGCCCATGCCCTCCTGCATAATAAGAACGTTCCAATGTCTGTGTCTCCAGATCTCGGCTTGTTGGTGTCGGCAAAGTTTGATGATACTGTCCTTGTTGCATGTTGTATGATTGCTGCCTGGAATGTGACATGTTCATAGAAGGGTCCAGATACTCCTGACCGCTAAATTGATCTAAAGGAATGGGTGGTAGATATCTTTGTGGTTCTTCATTATGTAGTTGATTGCTCTTCTTGTTTAGCTCTTCAATTATTCTCTCAGCATTACCATCAAACTGCAGAATAAAAGAACCTCACAAACTGGATGTACCACAAAAAATTCCAACTTATGAATTGGTTTAGGCCCATTTAAAAAGTGATGCACCAGAAATGTAAATGAAAACAATGCCTAAAAATTATGGTAAAGTTCAAACAGCAACACATCTCGACATCTGCACTCATTGATCCGATTTCCATAGAGACCGACTGACTGATGGCCTACTAAGTAAATCCCATCTATCTAGGTAGGTAGGCCTAATAAATACTGCATATTCCATCCAAAATCTTCACAAAATTCAAACACGGGAATACCTCAAAACGGGTGTCCATCAAAGTGCAAACCTTTAACAGAAATGAAAGGAATTGATCAAAACCGACAAACTAGAAGTCAACCTGCACTTAACCGACTGTCGGCCAGGCTTCAAAATCGAAACCAAAAAATGACTGTTCAAATTATTGCTTTTCCTTGCTTTTCAAAGAGAAGCTCTCCTCTCATTCTGCAAATAAAGCGCAAACATACCTTAGCCGTTACGTCTGTTATAAGTTGCTCAGAGAATTCTGGAAACCTCTTCTTTAAATCTTCGATAAACTGCATTTGTTCTGGCTCGTCATCAAGGCGGCCTAGGCAGTCTTTCGCTTCAGCCGTTGTTGTTATTAAGGCCATTCGTTGCTCATTATCACACATATAGACCAGTAATATGCTAGTATGTTTTTTAACTGAACACAAGCCAATGAAATTCTCACATACAATTTTGAATTTTCAGCTCCAAAGCTATGACAAGCAGCTGCAACATTTTGTATATCTGAATCAATTTGATTCGAAGTTGGCCGCCTTCCTTTATGTGGCCGCCATTAAAATAATATCACTTTGAATTTTGACGAGCTTCCATTCGTAGTCTTACTGCACAAACTTCCCAACCCGTTGGAATGAATTTATGTTGTTGCTGTTGCTTGTCTGGTAACGGTAAATGTTATGTTGAAACGAGTAGCAAAATTACGATGAATGCAGTAAGTCTGGCCATGTATTTTGTCATGTGACTCGAATGTTTGCTGCGCAGAGGCACCAAATCTTGATTCACTGACAAATGACAAATCAGATGTATGAATCCTGCAAACAAGGGAAATCAAATCCCCAAATTGAGTCAAAATAACAACAAATCATCATTTCACTCCTCTTTTTTTCATAACAGCCTAGCCCTNACAAACTTCCCAACCCGTTTGAATGAATTTATGTTGTTGCTGTTGCTTGCATGCCATACGGTCTGGTAACGGTAAATGTTATGTTGAAACGAGTAGCAAAATTACGATGAATGCAGTAAGTCTGGCCATGTATTTTGTCATGTGACTCGAATGTTTGCTGCGCAGAGGCACCAAATCTTGATTCACTGACAAATGACAAATCAGATGTATGAATCCTGCAAACAAGGGAAATCAAATCCCAAAATTGAGTCAAAATAACAACAAATCATCATTTCACTCCTCTTTTTTTCATAACAGCCTAGCCCTTACTAATTGGGGACTCACCAGATGTGAAACTACAGAGTTTTAAAGCCAAACTCACTTTGGCGGAAAGCTGAGAGATACCAAGAAATACTGATGAGAAAATACAGAAAAGGCATACTTCTCTGAACATGTAAGGGCCAGTAAGTGACCCAAGGGCGGGCATGTCACACCGGGAATGATGGTCCTACCTTCGTCCGAAAACCGATAGTTAACGAAAACATTTTGCACCACCTTTGTCCCAAAAACTGGTACTTTTTGATGGCAAATTTCTGCTGTTATTTTTTTCAATTTGGCGGACAATTTCAACATGATTTATCATTGACGATGTTTGTCCCAAAAACCGGTAGTTTCGACCAAATACTGTTTTCGAAAGCAAGTGGTAATTATAGATATGAAAGTACAAATGTCCCAAAACCGGTTGCCGGACAATGGTAGGACTACTTTGGTGGAAAATTGAAAATTCTGGGCCTTTTTTTTTCGGAAATTTGCCGGACAAAGGAAGAACCGCTTTGGTGAAAAATTTGAAATTCTGGTCTTTTTCCGCAAAATTGACGGACAAAGGTAGAACCGTTTATGTGAAAATTTGAAATACTGGTCTTTTCTGCTTAAATTTGGCGGACAAAGGGAGAACCAGCTTACAGGTAAACTTCAGGAATTTGATTAGATAGGAGGTTAGAAATCTAGATTTTGCGACAAACTAATTGAATAGGAAGATGGAAATTCAAATTTCACCTTTGTCCCAAATACTGGTTGTTTTGGGCAGGAAAGTCGGACTATGTGACAGAAAAACCGGTTATTTTTCCAATTCCTCTGGACAAACATGGGGACAAATATTTTACAGTACTTGCCCGCCCCTGAGTGACCCTAAGTGACATGACAGGACATGAATTAGAATATAATAGTGTACAATCTATCAATGTATGTAATTTTGTTCATGATGCATCTTTTAGCTGTTCCTCAAAATAGCCTGGATCAAGCGAAATTTTTATACGTGTGGTTCGATTCAAAGCTTCTATCACAGTAGTGCAAATTCAAGAATTCTACAAAATGTACACAAATATTGCGTAATNAGTTTTAAAGCCAAACTCACTTTGGCGGAAAGCTGAGAGATACCAAGAAATACTGATGAGAAAATACAGGAAAGGCATACTTCTCTGAACATGTAAGGGCCAGTAAGTGACCCAACAGTGACCCTAAGTGACATGACAGGACATGAATTAGAATATAATAGTGTACAATCTATCAATGTATGTAATTTTGTTCATGATGCATCTTTTAGCTGTTCCTCAAAATAGCCTGGATCAAGCGAAATTTTTATACGTGTGGCTCGATTCAAAGCTTCTATCACAGTAGTGCAAATTCAAGAATTCTATAAAATGTACACAAATATTGCGTAATATTGTTCGATTCAGATTTTTTTCAGAATAGCTAAAAGGTCTACTGTAGTGTCAAAACAGCTCACTGTTTTACGACCAGATTAGTTTCAAATGATCGTGGTACTGTTCTGTCTTTGAATGGACAACCTAGAAGTAGAAATTCCTTCTACACGTAGAGATGATAAATCTTCGCCAAAATGTCAGGTTATGAGATGGCAGATCATTGGCAATGTATCAAAATAGTGCATGGAAATAAGCATAGATTATATTGCGATATTAGATCATTTCACCAATGCATATATGTATAACTACATTTCTTTCTTGATAAATCATCTTTACATAAACTATCGGGTGTCCCAAAAAAGTACTCCCGTTTAAAAAATTACCAAAATTTTATAAAAAGGCTGATCTTCAAACTTCTCTTTTTGGCAAGTAGATCAAAGATCAACATTTTCCCAGAAATAGCTGATGTCGTGATTGGTGTAGAAATCCACTTATATCCAAGGAATTGTAAGAAATATGAATGTTTGGATTTTTCCTCTGTAAAGTAAAAAGATTTATCTTTAAAATGATGCTCTAATTTTCGAAGAACTAGGTAAACGTCTGTGTGATATTGCCCATCAAAAATCTTCAAAATCACCATTTGGACCGAAATTTGGAGACGGAGCCCCTTTAAGGCTGGACTTGCCCAAGTCGAGTTGGGCAAATCCACTTTAAGCCTCGAAGAAATTGAAGAGCATTTGCATGCAGCTCTAAATGAAGAAATTACTTATCCTTTTTTATGCATTTCGAAAAGTGAAGGAACTTTCATAAAAATCCAATTCACCTACATTTTACAAAAATGCTTAGAAAATCACAAAAAGTACTTCCGACTTTCGGCTATCAATCAAACTTTATTCTTCGTGGAACAAATATTCAAACAGTTGAAGTTCTTTTAGGCTAATCCGGTATAATCTGGAATATGTTATAATACGTAGACTTGTTCAAAAGACGATCCAGCAACCGCAGAATTAATTGGCTGCAAATTATATATCAATGCTTTATCTTCTTCAGAGCTTGATTCGAAGTTATGGCAGCTTTGAGATGTCTCTTTTCTGAAAATGTTTGCAATGTATTGACTAGCTGCTAATGATGGGAAAGAATGGTCAATATTCAGTTCCTTCTTCCATTCAAACAAAGGTTTCTCTGGGTGCCATTGCAAGCCAAATATGGGATAGTCTTTAGCTAGAAAAGAGAATGGTAACCTGCTAGAATTGGTTGGCATTAAGGGGCTGCATGAAACGTATAGAGAAATCAAAGAAATCTGTCACATCGAACTTGCTCTGCTCTTCAGCTTTCCCTGATATTCTAATCTTCTCGGCTAGTGTTCATAGATGTCGGAAATGTCCATTACTACATTCATATCAAATGTTGTCTTATTTCTGTAGCATATTGTTTAACCTCTACAAACTTTCCTGCGGCCACTTACCAANATTCAAACAGTTGAAGTTCTTTTAGGCTAATCCGGTATAATCTGGAATATGTTATAATACGTAGACTTGTTCAAAAGACGATCCAGCAACCGCAGAATTAATTGGCTGCAAATTATATATCAATGCTTTATCTTCTTCAGAGCTTGATTCGAAGTTATGGCAGCTTTGAGATGTCTCTTTTCTGAAAATGTTTGCAATGTATTGACTAGCTGCTAATGATGGGAAAGAATGGTCAATATTCAGTTCCTTCTTCCATTCAAACAATGGTTTCTCTGGGTGCCATTGCAAGCCAAATATGGGATAGTCTTTAGCTAGAAAAGAGAATGGTAACCTGCTAGTATTGGTTGGCATATGGCATCAAGGGCTGCATGAAACGTACAGAGAAATCAATGCAATCTGTCATATCGAACTTGCTCTGCTCTTCAGCTTTCCCTGATATTCTGATCTTCTCGGCTAGTGTTCATAGATGTCCAGAAATGTCCATTACTACATTCACATAAAATGTTGCCCTATTTCTGTAGCATATTGTTTAGCCTCTACAAACTTTCCTGCGGCCACTTACCAACTGACGCTCGCTTTCCAACAAAAATTGCAGATATTTGAAACATTGTAGAATCTGTAAATGTATGTATTTGTAGCTAATTATTCTGTATTTTATTTCCTTTTTTAACAAATTTTACTTTCCTACATAGATAGTAGACTTGAATTAGCTTTTATTATACACCTGTTGTATATATGCCTACTTTAAATAAATTAACAATAATGATTCCTTTCCCTCCTCCACAGCAGTCTCGCAGTCTTCTTCGGGGCAATCTCGCAATGTGGAGGGGATTTGGAAGAACAGAACTGTGCCTTGGTAAAAAGTATGCTATCTGGAGTTCAAAGCTTCGATTGCTACGTTACTCCCGGGGGAGGGGGGAGGGGGCACTTGACTAGACTTTGGTTAGGGGTATGCCACGCAAGCTCAAAAAACATGCCCGTTCCTTATATCAATCTTTCGAAAATATATACCCGAACGTACGCCAATTTCTCAAAACTTGTCTATTCATTTGTTCTTCTTACCTGACACATAAAAATTAATACCATTCTTTATGCTAAAATCGTGAAAATCAACACCCTTCTTTATACCAAAATCGTTAATATCAATACCTTCTCGATGGCACGTCCCCAGTTTTCTCTGGGAGGATCATGAGGTATCATAATTTTCAAAATGTGCTACGAAAGAGCAAACAAAAACAGTCACGCAGTATAACAAACCTTCGAAGGCTGCTCCAAATGCAATCCCCTTTAGATCAACACTCAATGCCAATAGATTGAAGAACTCTTTTATCTTTGGGTTTGAATCGTAAGTCTCGACGTGGAGACCCCAGTTGTGATTGTTATATGTGATCGCTTGGTTTGTCATTTCAGATTCAAGTGTAGAGGGAAGGTGCTTGAAAAGTATGCTTTTAGCTGCTGCAACAGTAAACTGAACCTGTTTAGATGAAAAGAATTTAATTTATCAATTAAGAAGGATTTGACAGTTAAGCCCATAATTATTTATACCCATGCCAAATACAGAATTATTTTGAATAATTATATTTGCGGACCACCTTTATTTTGATTAAAGTTGTATAAGAGTGTGACAAACGCAAAACGCTCAAAACAGTAATGCAAGAGACATTCCAAAGAATGCAATATTTTGGGAAACTGGTCCTCTGGTATAACGATTCAAAATACTCCGAATATGACGTGGGTATGAACATATTATAGCTTAACTGTATGTGTGATCAGAAGGATTTAATTAAACAATATATGCATGACACAGAGCTTGGCTAAGACATGCTACTCTTTGCATACATGTGTCTTCTAATATTTGTTGAGGATGCTTCAAGTTAATTACTAGGCTTCTTACACAGAGGGGGTGCTCTCTCCCTCCTCCATTAGCTTATCTGCTGAAAGAGCTTTTCCTTTAAAGGCTCTTAGGTAACCGGCATGCATTGCTATCGTTTGTTTTGTTTTTCGTGGACTTCATGGATTTCATTTGATTCAAGCATGGGTAGTTAAACACTGCCGGTGGCTGGTGTGCTTCTATGGAAGATTGTACTTGCAAAGGGATATACCGGGTACGCCAAAATTAACTATGCACGTTTGGCAGGCCAAAATAAATCGTACACTGGACCGATTTTGAAGATTTATGACTTAATCGTTAGCAGAAAGCATGAATTAGATACTGGGATTTTTTGCAAATTTTTTCATTTTCAGTTTTTAGAGCTAGAAGCGGGTTTCCTAAAATCTTAGTTTTCGAAAACACTGAAAACGATCAAAAAACATGAATCGACATGAATGGACAAAGAGGGAACTTGTTCGTGGTGATTTACGAATCAGAAATCGACCAATTGTAATCTGATGTACGAGAGTTCGTCCTAAACCCCACAATCCCCCTGAAAACGTGTTCTCTTTGTTCATTCATGTTGAATCTTTTATAATTTGATCGACGTTTTTTGATCGCTTTCAATGTTTTCGAAAACAAACATGTTAAGAAACTCGCTTCTAGCTCTAAAAACTGAAAACAGAAAAATTTGCCAAAAGTCCTATAATCTAATTCAGGCTTTCTGCTAAAGATTAAGTTATAAATCTTCAAAATCGGTCCAGTGTACAATTTACTGTGGCCTGCCAAACATGCATAGTTTATTTTGGCGCACCCGGTATAATTTCTATAGTTCTGCGGAGGAGATAACGAAATACGCTAGCCCCTCCATTGTAGTAAATAATGTTTTCCTCCGCAAAAGAACAAAGTTGTGGGAAACAAGCACAACTGACCCATGATCCGGAATCACAAAATTATTTTCATGCAGCATGAAATTAGGCCACCTTTAAAAATTGGGTTGCAGTGCATAACGGTTGCCCAGAAGCATTTAAATTAACGGTAGAACTTCACCAGTGTCTAATTGGCTGAATATGAATCAACTGGGAGAAAGAACATTTGTCTTGAAGAGCTTACATTAAAAGTAAAGGGGAAAAAACAAAACTCACTGTCAGATCGATATGAGTTGAATACGTCCTCTGAATTGGATTTTCGCCTGCAACAATTTTCAACAGCATTTGCAGGCCCCAACACAATCCAAGGACTGGGAAATAGTCTTTCTTCTCTTGTGCTGCGATGGCGTAATTGAAAATCTTTGTGGCAGTTTTCGAGTAGTTTGATGTGGATAGACTATGNTCAAGGATTTCATTTGATTCAAGCATGGGTAGTTAAACACTGCCGGTGGCTGGTGTGCTTCTATGAAGGATTGTACTTGCAGAGGAATATATAATTTCTATAGTTCTGCGGAGGAGATAACAAAATACGCTAGCTCCTCCATGGTAGTAAATAATGCTTTCCTCCGCAAAAGAACAAAGTTGTGGGAAACAAGCACAACTGACCCATGATCCGAAATCACAAAATTATTTTCATGCATCATGAAATAAGGCCACCTTTAAAATTTGGGTTGAAGTGCATGGCGGTTGCCCAGAAGCATTTAAATTAACGGTAGAACTTCACCAGTGTCTAATTGGCTGAATATGAATCAACTGGGAGAAAGAACATTTGTCTTGAAGAGCTTACATTAAAAGTAAAGGGGAAAAAACAAAACTCACTGTCAGATCGATATGAGTTGAATACGTCCTCTGAATTGGATTTTCGCCTGCAACAATTTTCAACAGCATTTGCAGGCCCCAACACAATCCAAGGACTGGGAAATAGTCTTTCTTCTCTTGTGCTGCGATGGCGTAATTGAAAATCTTTGTGGCAGTTTTCGAGTAGTTTGATGTGGATAGACTATGTGTACCACCAGGAAAAATCACTCCATTTAAAGAACCTAATAATGTCGTCAGCTCAGAATCTGTGAGTGTGTCTTTGATTGGTACAACTCTAGCTCCTGCAGAAATACAGACAGTTCAAGTAAATTTCTGAACATCATCTGCCAAACTGGCATCAACAAATTCTTGGGGGACTGATTATAAGGCATTTGCAAAATCAGTCCGATCCCATGTGCGAAAGGGCTTCTTGGATATATTTATGAAACAAGCATCGAGTTCAAGGATCTATTCAAGTGCGTTTTGGGCATTGTTTCTCAGAACAGGCCAGAATTTCATGAATTTATCTACCCTTCTGAAACAATCACACAAGAAGTGGCCATAAAACGTCACGAAAACGTCACTACGCCATTGGCGAAAGAGCCTTATTGGCCAGTATAGCTAGCGCCCTCTAAATCTGCAAAAATCTTGTATGTTCAGGCAAATTGCTTGCAAAAGACAAGTAAAGAATGGCAAAAATATGGAATGGCAGCAACCATGGCTTTTCCTTCTGATGCTGGTTGAATTTGCAAAATCTTGCTTTTCTTGGCAAAAATAGTGGCCTATCTTCCAGGATACAAGAGGTACTATATGGATGTTGTGTCTATTGGTTGAATGGATATCCGAGACTATTTAATTTGTCACTTTTGTTACGGACTGTTTAATTTGTCACTTTCGTTAAGGATCCTAACTTGTAATACCCTGGGAACCAGACTCTCTATTTAGATAGTTTGGTACCCCCCAGGGCAAACTTGTAACGGACCTTTTTTAAACGTGGCATACGTCAGTCTTGATCACAGGGAGTCCAGGAATAACTAGCAAACTTAACGACAAATTGTCTGAAATAAGAGCTGCGTAGAAAACTGCGAAGGATTAACAGCGCAAATAGCTGCTAAGGTACTGCGAGAAATCCTTCACAGTTTCCTACGCAGCTGTTATTGGAAGGCATCGCAAATTTTTCGCAGTTTCCTATGCAGCTCTCACTTCAGGGAATGTATTTTTAAGTTTGCTAATTATTCCTGGGCTCCCTGTGCTTTAAGTCAACTTTCAAGAAGATCTACTTTACATTGCTCTGGAAGAAAATTACTAGACTTACTATATGGGGGAACAGAACAACAGTGTTACATATAGGTCAGTGGCAACAGTGTTTTCAACGGAAGGCTGATCAGTCAAACTTTTGATATGGATCCAAAGTTGTACAGATACAAAGTAAACATGGTCTAAGAGTTCTTAGAGTGACCTGACAATGACAACGTCTCTCGAACGGGCTCTCGAAACTTTCGAAATCAGGGACGTAGGAACCATCTCAAACTTTGGGGGGGGGGCACGACGCTTCAAGGGCACTTTTTCAGTAAGCTAAAGGAGCACTTCCTGAAAATAAAAAGGGCACTTTTTTATTGCAAAATGTTGGGGGGCACGTGCACGTGCCCCCAGTGCCCCCACCCCGGTTCCTACCTCTCTGTTCGAAATGTAACAGGAAATACTCACCTGAAGATTCTGCAAGCTTCACATAAGACGCAGGAATGTAAGATTTGCCCTTCGTCCATGGGTAGTGCTTTACAACTGGGTTGCTATCGAACAACCCCTGTGCGACAATACCAATAATCGGTCTCTCTGTTCTGCATGCGGGCCTGGCGTTGCTTTCCACCGCTTCTTGAGAAACCGTCATTATCACGAATAACAGCGACGCCGCTCTAACGCCAGTTGCAAACATGATTGAAGGAAGTCTTTTACTTGAGTTTATCCTGCAAAAAGTAAAGGATTTGTCTTACGAATTGTCATTACCTGGGACATATACAGCATCAACTAAAAACCTGCAAAGTAGTTGGGGGTTTCAAAGAGAGGGCAACAGAATTATCGCAACAGGAATTACTAGGAAATCATTTCGCAAAAGCATCTTCGAATTTTTGTGCAAAACACTGCCTTTTTACGAACGATGCCTCATAATAAGAATATCGGGGAAAATTTACCCAAACCGAGAAGGTCCAGCAGAAAAATTGAAAATTTACGTTTAAACAACAAGAGTACAAGTCTTGATAAATCTAAGTCCCTAAATTCATTGCTATATCAATCAATCAATCAACAGTAATATGGTTTGCACAGGACTTACGCACTTTTACATGGTTTCCCCCTGCCTAAGAAATTTGCAGTATCTAATATGGCTAAAGAATTCTTATCATAATGTAACGAATTCTTGTCATGTTAATGAGCCTGTTAATGAGAGTGTACTGTGCATCAAAGAATCTCGAGAATATAGCCCCAGCACTCAATCATAGTATTTGCGAAGGACGAATCTTTGGCTAAATTTGCCATGCTACTGGGCTTTGAAAAGGGATTCGTAGCTGAGCTGCAAGGCTGGTTATCTATCATTCTGTGAGTGGATTGGAAGGGAAAACGGACCAATAAGGTCGAATACAGTATGATGCCCATCGTCTACATGGTTCCCCTGCAAGGAAGGCTNGCATAATTATTGGCGGGGAACTGTTTCTACGAGGGCATATTTTCTCAAAATTCTCCCCGGGGTTCGCCAAATTGCAGCCGAGGTTTCACTTGAGAGGCATTTTGTACCGGGGAGAGTAACGTCTTGTCCGAGGACCAATTTTTTCACTGAGGAAATCACCGGGGTAGGATGTACCGGGGCACTTAGACGGGGGTGTATATAGCTCCAGCACTCAATCATAGTATTTGCGAAGGACGAATCTTTGGCTAAATTTGCCATGCTACGGGGCTTTGAAAAGGGATTCGTAGCTGAGCTGCAAGGCTGATTATCTATCATTCTGTGAGTGGATTGGAAGGGAAAACGGACCAATAAGGTCGAATACAGTATGATGCCCATCGTCTACATGGTTCCCCTGCAAGGAAGGCTTAACAATGATTAATTTTCCCTTTCAAACTTCAGAAACTTGCAGCAATGATCATATGATAGCATTAGACTTGTACATCGTTGTAGTTTCGCTATTTGCCTGAACTGATATACCGCTACAAGTGCTACAACCATGAGAGCATAATAGCATTCAAATGCAAATACCTGGTGTAGGAAGTCGAAATGCACTTTCTGAAAGTAAAGTAATAATTTCCGCAATACGTACCTTTAATCGTGCTAATTCGGCGTAGCAGCTCGGCTCGAAATCAGAAAAGTACGTAAAGGAACCTGTGCTCTGCTTCGACTCGTATCTCTAAGTTTTGAAAATTAGCTGCTGTGGTTTTTGGGTTTGATCCTTCGAATCTCAATCAATTCCAAAAGTTGATTTACATTGTCTACTTTCTTCGTATCAGCAACTGTCAGCCGTGTTTCAACACAGCGGAGAATTCCTCCGCAAGGCTGAACTTTTGTTCGTATTTCAGTTTAGAATCTTGAATTTAGACTTATTGCATCGACCCTGCTTTCGTTTCGTTTCATTGCATTGGATATCTGGCTCTTCGCTGCAAAGCTCGCAGTTCAAAACAAAACGAGGAAGCAGAAATGGGGGTGAAGGTGCTAAGTCTAGCTTGCAATCACAGTTAGTGTGAACACAAATATTTGCCACTACTTGGTACCCCGCAGCGGTCTCTGACGTAACTACAAAATCTGGTTGCTGAAAGCACCTGAAACTTGAAAGTAAAATATGTAGGAGGATCTGCTGATTGAAAGCCTTCCAGGAAAAGATTTCTTCCACGATTTTAGAACGTTTTCAATATTTTAAAACTATGTTTAACCATTTGACGTCACATTTGACTTCATTAGATTGTACTTGTCAATTTAACCCTCTGAAAATCTACAACAAAAATTGGAGCACGCAATAATTTTTCTTTTGTACATAAGATACTAAGAACAGCCTTCCCATAGTATCAAAAGTTTGCTAATTTTGCATAGCAATTTCCTGATTTTAGTACTAAAAAGTACTACCACTCACAATTAGTGTCAATATTTCTTCAATGTTTGGCCATCCCGGTAACAGTTTCATGAACTGCAATTACATACTATATTTCATCTATATCATTTTGAGGGTTGCCCTTCAGCAGAGCTGATTTTCAAGGGGCCCTTGAATGGATGTAATAAACGAATTTCTTACAAAATAAAAACTGTGTGTGTCTGAAAGATGCTGACAATGAACAAGCCAATACTGAAGCTTTGAAAAAAAGAAAATGCACCTTGAATTACGGTAAGACCTAGTATTTCAAAATGACTAAGTCAACTACTGTAAGCTGACTAAGGACGGACATTTTCTGAGGATGACCAATGATCTATTTACCAATCTGGAGGAAACAATATGCAAAGATAAGTTCAACCCATTTTCAAGGGGGGGGGCATAATAAATATTTTGTAATTTCAATGAAAGGATCCACAAACATGCCCCAGTTGTTAAAATTTACTTTGAACAATATGGGCAAAAAGCAATGACAACTTGGGATTACCAAGAATTTCTTGAAAAGGACTTTAGGATATCCTAGCAACAAAGTTGATAGAAAAAGGGGAGCAAAATGTTTCTCTAAGAGAGTTTTTCCAGATTACACTAATGGTTGGCAGAATTATTGTTTTCATCAAGCGTATGGAAAGATAAAATGGGGCTGCCCAATAAAAAGCCCAATCATCACCAAAATTTTCATTGACAAAGGGCATATTTTTGCCTGAAAGAGGTAAAATCTTTGAAAATATCTCCAACATTGGGAACTACCACCCTCCAAGCCCCTTGGCTCTAACGCTTATGATCACAGGGGCAGATCTTGAGTTGAGTCTGTGGTTCTTTGACAGGTAGCCTGCCTGGTCAGATTCTTGCTCCAAGAACTGAAGATAAACTAGGAGATTGTCTTTAATAGAACTGTTCAAAGTATTTATTATAAAGATGCAGGTATTGTTCGTGTTCCTCTGGAGTCATTTTTTCAGTTATTGAATGATCATTGACAACTTTTGAAATTGGAATCATCTCATTCCCAACTTTTACCATCGCTTCCCCATCTCCATCATCATCGCTACTGCTATCCATCTCTCCAACCTTATCCACGCTGGTCTTGACAGCTATATTAGATGTCCCTCCAGCCAATTGTGGCTCATTTTGCACAGAATCTGCCTCAGAATCTTCACTTTCATTTCCCTTTTCATTGTTAACAGCCAACTTTGGTTTTTTGGCAACGCTTTCATGTGCAAGAAGATCTGATAAAATATCTGTGTCTCCAGCTTGTTTTGTATCCTTAGAATTTTGAACTTTCTTATCTGTTTTGTCACTACCTCCAGCAACATTAGCAGTGTTGTTTTCATAAACAGTACTTTGTGACATCCATACAGGTAATTCTTTTGCTGGGACCTTGCTTTCGGTCTTTTCTCCACTACCGCCAACATTGACGCTAATGCTTTGGTCATATAAATCAATTGTTCTCCTGTCATTCGACCAGCCACCTTTTGTTGAGCCACTGTGCGCTCGGTTTGCAGCTGCTTTCAATTGCACCAATGTTGGTTCTGGTTCTAGAACTTCTGGGGCAAGATTAATATTCTCACATGCTCGTAGCAGCTTGAAGATTGGTTCCATCTGTTCATTGAAAAGTGCCAACGAAGAATGATTCACTGATCTCTGCATGTCTCCTACATCTTCTTCAACTGCTCCACCACAGAATGTACATTTAAGCATCCCAGTTGCCATATCAAGTAACCTATCAACTTCTAGATCGGAGTATTTGTTTTCACATAATGTACACGTGAAAGATGGCCTATTTTTAGCTTGCTGTTCATCACTTTCCAGCTTTTTTCTGATGTGATCCAATTTGTATTTTACCACGTTGACAAATATTTTGTAATTTATGAAATAGAAATTGTAAACATTGAAATTACCAGTGTCCGGTTGTTTCTCTTTATGTACTCTTTGCTTGACCAACTTGTCAGCTCTGAGTCGTTGTAAAGCTTGTCTGAGCTGCCTTTTATCAAATTGAAGCCTTTCCAATAACGTGTCTTCGTCAACACAAGGTACCACTGTCAGGAGGCAAACAATGGCGATATGTTCGGGCTCATAAAAACCATACACTGTCGTTTTAGCAAGGCGTTTCAGGATCGGTGGGACTTCTGTTAGTAGCTCTGGTTCTTCTAATAGCGTTTGATTCATTCTTAACCCTTCGGTTAACGATATTTGTGTGATTTATTGGCCTCTGATTTCGGAAGCTTCGCTGTGACTTCACACCTGGCCTAAACTTCTCTCCAAAACTTGCGATTGCGAGGTAAACTTCTGCGAAGGATATTTGCAAAAACGAGGCTCAAAATCGAAATTGAGGCCAAGATCTTGCTTATCACCATAACAACAGTACCAAGTTTATTTACTTCGCTTCCAGAATTTGGCCTAAGCAGACGTGAGATTGACTGTGCGCTGAATAAGAGAGATGGGGCAAGATTATTACAATGTATTGGGCATTACAAGAAGTGCAACTGATGCAGATATAAAGAAAGCGTAAGTATCAAATGGTTACGAGGGCCTGCTGGAGAAAAACGAAGCAGAAAAGTCTCTGCCAGCGTGTCATCACTGCCAAATGACACTTGTGGCAACTGCATGCACACAAACGAGACGATTCTCAACAAAATTTTGATGTGCACAACGATTACTATGAATCTAACAATCTTGATCTGCTTCAAAGAACAGTGAACAAAGGATTGAAAAATTTGAAAATGTGGCTTGATAGTTTATTAGCGGGCGGCAGTAAATGTCATATTTCAACCCTAACTAACCCTAACTTACACTTACTAACCCTAACTTACCCTAACTAACGCTTAAATTACGCTGAAACCCCTTTCCGAAACTAACCCTAACCCTCACTGTATGACATACAACAACATAACATTCAAATGCCACCCGCTAACCTGCACCCTAGCCCTAACTTACCCTCAACTTACCCTAAAACCCACTTTCCGAAACCTGACCCTATCCCTTGCCCAAGAAATAGAATGTGCCAATGTTGGGAGCTGGTCTGGTAAATTGCAAACTAGCCCAATTTTTTTGTATCAGCCAATTCTAGATAGAGAACGTCTAACACTTCTCCAGTAGAGCAGTTCTCATTTATTTATCTTTTCATATTTTTAGGTATCGGAAGCTTGCATTAAAATACCACCCTGAGAAGAACGCCGAGCCAGGAGCGGAAGCAAAATTTAAACAAATTGCAGAGGCATTTGATGCTTTAAGCAATGGTAAGGAGATATCTGCCTTTTATTTGTTCTTATCTTCTTGGGATCTGCCTTATACATGTACATCGTATGATCTTATAGATAAAATGTCTTAAATACTGTACTTATAAGTTCAACATCATTTTTAGGCCTACCCTATTTGAATTTAACATTCTTTTCATCCAATAGGTTCTCAAAGTTTAATCATGTTTCTTAATGTTCTAGTGAAACGGAGGTCAGTATATGATCAATTTGGAGAAGAAGGTTTGAAAGGGGGAATACCAAATGTCGAAAATGGTAAGCACAATTAAATTTGCTGCAAACAAGGAAAAGGCAATTTTCTAAGTTTCATATTGACAACATTCATTTTAAAGAAAAATGGTTCATGGAATGGAATGGAAACCTTAAATGAAATGAATCTCTGAATTATCTCCTCCTTCTCTTTCTAGAGTTTATGATTTTTCTTCATGCATTTGCCTTCAGAAGGAATAATGGAAGGTTTCCTTAACATTGAGGCCAGTTGCTACTCTGAGCTACTGTGTGTGAATCGTGATTTTCAAGAAACAGCCCTCTTGTATAAAAAAGCATTTTCCTTGTCAAATTCAAACTATGGCTTTTTGCAGATCAACGAGTTCCTGGATGGCAAAAAAACGTAATATGTTAATATCTTGGCTTTTCCATCTGAAATAGAAGATTTCCACATGCTTCAAAACCCTTGACAAGTTTAATCAACCACTGTGATGAAAATAATTTAATGAATGAAGACAAATCTATCAAAATCTAATTAAAATTCGATCCTCAAAATTCTAGTGGTGTCTCTATTTTGCAGATGGCTTTTCAAAAGGTTATGTATTCCATGGAGATCCTGATAAAGTCTTCAAGGAATTCTTTGGTGGAGACAATCCTTTTTCAGGCAAGTATTATTTCCAGATTAAAAAAAAAACAGAGTCAAAAGCTACACACACACAGGTCTAAAAAGTAGCTTTTGACGATCTGGCATTTTGTAACTAAAGAAACAAATGAAATGTTTGTGCAGACATTTTCTGTTCTGCTCATAGATTACTCCACTTAGCTCCACTCACTCACTTTGAAATTACAAAGGTTTTGAAGGAGAGATAATTAAAGAAAGGTTCCACTTGTTCATATCCTTATCTACTTGCATTTCCTCCTTTTAAAGCTTCCCGTACAAAAATACAATGCCTTGTAGCGGGGACTATGACCTCGTTATGACCCTGTCCTAACCTTTGAAGAAATTACGAGGCTACCAGTAAGATTCCAAGTTACAACTAGTCTAACACAATGTTTCCACAAGGCTAAGATCAACCTTGTGCTAGCCCATAGGTTAAACTTATTAGCATTTTTCGAGCCATTTACAAGGATACACCAAGGCTTTTCTAGGCTAGAACAAGGTCACAAAGCCATAACTACAAGGCTCGTACATGGCTTTTACCTGGCCTTGTATTTTCGTACAGGTTCTTTCTATAAATTGATTAATTTGCTTTACAGAGTTGTTTGAAGTGACTCAAAGTGAAATTGACACTGGATTCGCTGGTTTACAAGGAAGAGGCAGGAAAAAGCAAGATGCACCAATTGAGCGAGAATTGTATCTGACATTGGAAGAGGTTTATAAAGGATGCACAAAGAAAATGAAAATATCAAGACGAGTAAGTGAAATGGCTGTAGTCTTGAACAAAATGTACACCTCTAGCATCCTTGGCAGTTTTGAGAAAAATTGAAAACAGTTTCAAACAAGATGATTTGCCGTAAAATTATAAGTTCATGAATATAACACTATAAGAACAGAGAATTTGATATTCAATCATATTTTACAACTGCTAGAAGCTAGGTGTGCTGTAGCATTTGTAAATTGTGATTGATAGAACTCTTTTCACTCTGGACTACACAATATCTTTATGGTTTTTTCTGTTCTGTTTTAGATGGAAAAGTTGCAGACATAAAACTTCAGAAAAATGGTGCCNACGAGTAAGTGAAATGGCTGTAGTCTTGAACAAAATGTACACCTCTAGCATCCTTGGCAGTTTTGAGAAAAATTGAAAACAGTTTCAAACAAGATGATTTGCCGTAAAATTATAAGTTCATGAATATAACACTATAAGAACAGAGAATTTGATATTCAATCATATTTTACAACTGCTAGAAGCTAGGTGTGCTGTAGCATTTGTAAATTGTGATTGATAGAACTCTTTTCACTCTGGACTACACAATATCTTTATGGTTTTTTCTGTTCTGTTTTAGATGGAAAAGTTGCAGACATAAAACTTCAGAAAAATGGTGCCAGATACTTTTCTGAGAATTGGAAGAATTTCCTCTTTTACAGCGTGTTTGATCACAAATTGTTTCACTTTGAATAGAACAGATCTTTTAGCTGTTCTGAAAAAGGATATGGATCGAACAATATTTTTCGTAGAATTTTCGAATGTGCACAATTGTTGATAGAAGCTCTAACGCCACTCAGGCGAATCGTTCGTATAAAAATGTATCTGGACTTAATGCTGCAGACAGAAGTATCGCGAGCATTCTGAAACTTTCAAATTTCAATGTAATCCTAATTGCAATGTCTCTTTTCAAAATGCCAATTTTTGGACATAATGCTCTTATTTGTGCAGGTAATGAATGAAGACGGTCACACTTCGAGTATCAGGGACAAGATTCTTACGATAAATGTTAAGCCTGGTTGGAAATCTGGGACAAGAATAACATTCCCGAAAGAAGGAGATCAAGGACCAAATAATATCCCTGGTTAGTACCCTTAATTTTAAGAGTGATGAAAAATTTTGCAGTCCTTGCGGACGGAATGAAAACACAAAATCAGGCACATGATACCAGCTACCTTCATTTGCTTGTAGATGTGCAAAAATGTCAAGCCTTAACTACAAGTACCAAAAATAGCGTAGAAGGACAAAACACGACAATTCGAGCATATACTTGTTATCAAGAGACGAATAAGCTCGAAACCTCGTGTTTTGTATGTCTACGCTATAGTTGGCACTTTAATCATTTATTAATCATAATTTACCCTTTATTTTGATGGTACCACATGCACAAAATATAATATTATTTGACTTCAAGCCCTTCTAATTTCAAGTTGGAAGAAGGAATCCCCTTCCTAGAATAGATTGCAAAAACCGAGCTTGTCAATAGAGAATCGATAGAATTGTGAGAAAATAGGTAATTAACTTGTTTGCCTCCTATATTAAAGAGAATCAACGGNCTCAAGACGAGTAAGTGAAATGGCTGTGGTCTTGAACAAAATGTACACCTCTAGCATCCTTGGCAGTTTTGAGAAAAATTGAAAAAAGTTTCAGACATGATGATTTGCCGTAAAATTATCAATTCATGAATATAAGACAAGAAGAACACAGTATTTGATATTTGATCATATTTACGACTGCTAGAAGCTAGTTGTACTATAGCAGTTGTAAATTTAGCCTGCGTGCAGACTCAACTCCTCGAAAGTACTTTCGAGGAGTTGAGTCACTTTTGAGGAGTTGAGTCTGCACGCAGGCTATTGTAAATTGTGATTGAAAAAACTCTTTTTTCACTCTGGACTTCACAATATCTTCATTTTTCTGTTCTGTTTTAGATGGAAAAGTTTCAGACATAAAACATCGGAAAAATGCTGCCAGATACTTTTCTGAAAATTGGAAGAATTTACTCTTTTACAGCGTGTTTGATCATAAAATGTTTCGCTTAGAATTGGTTATATTTGAATAGAACAGATCTTTTAGCTGTTTTTAAAAAGGATATGGATCGAACGATATTTTTTGTAGAATTTTCGAATGTGCACGATTGTGATAGAAGCTCTAACGCCACTCAATCGAATCTTTCGTATAAAAATGTATCCAGACTTACTGCTTCAGACAGGAGTATCGCGAGCAACATATTTCAGCAAAACAATTCAGACTCTAGATAAGAGGCAATTCGGACAAAAATGTTTCAGGCGAAATTTTGTCCAAAATTTTACCTTCCGAAACTTTCAAATTTCAATGTGATCCTAATTGCAATGTCTCTTTTCAAAATGCCAATTTTTGGACATAATGCTCTTATTTGTGCAGGTAATGAATGAAGACGGTCACACTTCGAGTATCAGGGACAAGATTCTTACCATAAATGTTAAGCCTGGTTGGAAATCTGGGACAAGAATAACATTCCCGAAAGAAGGAGATCAAGGACCAAATAATATCCCTGGTTAGTACCCTTAGAACTAGCGGTCGTTAAAAGAGTGATGAAAAATTTTGCAGTCCTTGCGGACGGAATGTAAACACAAAATCAGGCACATGATACCAGCTACCTTCATTTGCTTGTAGATGTGCAAAGATGTCAAAAATAGCGTAGAAGGACAAAACACGACAATTCGAGCATATACTTGTTATCAAGAGACAAATAAGCTCGAAACCTCCTTTAATCATTTATTAATCATATTTACCCTTTATTTTGATGGTACCGCATGCACAAAATATAATATTATTTATCTTCAAGCCCTTCAAATTTCAAGTTGGAAGAAGGGATCCCATTCCTAGAATAGATCGCAAAAACCGAGCTTGTCAATAGAGAATCGATAGAATTGTGAGAAAATAGGTAATTAACTTGTTTGCCTCCTATTTTAAGAGGTGCACTCTTTTAGAAATGTCAGGCATGCATTTGACACATTGGCACAATCAAAGAATAAATTTTGTTTGAAAATTATTGGATACAATTGTGCTGTATTTATGGTATCCATTTCAGTATAATGGTAA
>REGL01001746.1:48836-65629 GCA_004194395.1 Aurelia aurita complex sp. Pacific
ATACTTTTTATTCCACAGCCCACCAAACGTGTTAACTTTTTCTTTCTCACTTGGTTTATCAGTAGCAATAATAATGATAATAATACATTTAATAATATGTCAACTAAACCACCATAATACATACATTCATTTATAGTTGGCTAAAGGAATAGTTCATAAAATAATAAAGGCCAACTGGTGTTACCTATTTACAATGTTCTGTTTCATCTACATATCAAACAATTACAAGTTTATCCCGTCTAAAATGCGTGTGTTTGTCAGACATGTTGGATATACGTCAGAGAAACAAGGACAGATTTTGTAACACAATAGCATGTGTTGCTTTTGTTGACACCTGAATTCAAAGCGACTGGCGATTGCTGACAAAGGAAATTCCTTCAACCAGTAATTCAAAGCAAACAAAGCCGCAAAGATTTCTCTAAAACCCAGGGAGCCATACACGGGAGAGGAAACGCGCGCTGGCGCTGTCTGCGATGTGATATGCGACCTCGTTCGCGTGTATAGCTCCCTGCTAAAACCCAAGTAGCTAGCGCGTTCGTTGTGCATTCCACAAATTGTTTTCCAGAGTAAATGAGCATTTATCGAAAGAAGAAGGATACATCTACACATCTACCTCGGGCATTTTATTTCTTTGGTTCAGAAGCTGAGCAGTAAGTGTTTTAATTACACCCAAAAAGAGGTGTTCGTCTTTTGATCTATGCTCATGTTTGCTCTTAAAAACAATTTCTGGAATGCACAACGAGCGAGCTAGCTACCTGGGTTTCAGAGAAACTTTAGCGGCTTTACTTGCAATGAATTACGGGTTGAGAGAATTTCCTTTGTCTGCGATCGCTAATCGATTTAAATTGCGGTGTCAATCAACAGCAACTCATGCGATTGTCTCACAAAATCTGTCCTTGTTCGTCGGAGATACAACACCACTCCTACTCGAGCCGTATGACTTACGTGCAGAAATATAGAATAATATTGGGTCAATAATGATCCCATCTAACAATGTCAACAATGCCAAATACACAGAGTCATGGCCTATGAGTGTGCCAAAGAAGTACGGAACATTGAAAAATAAAAACGGGATAACAGACCACAGCGCAGCTTTGATAATTTTCTTTTCTCGTGGGGTGCAAGGTGATGAGATGATTCTCTTGTTCTTGATCGTAATAAAATGCATGATACACTCCTTGGAGATGGCTTTCCTAATCACAAAANTTTACCAGTTTTTGGAAATCGGTTCATCGGTTATAACGATAATACATCATTTTGGGACACCCGGTATGTTTAAACGTTATAAAAGTGATTAACCATTGATTAAAGCAAAATTTTCATCGTTAGGCCTGACTAAATCCGTTAATTTTTTTGGGGCACTCGGCATTTTGGACAGTATCTTTGAAAAATCACACAATTTTCTGCTTGTGACAGGCAAAATTTGTTTACCACGGAACGATTTGCAGCGTAAACGAACGGATAAATGTGTTGCTTGGTAAAAAGTTCAAATGTTTTAAATTCAATTGGGGAGAAAGAATATTGAAGATAAGGAAATTGAAAACTTGAACTCACGCGACGGGCATTTTAACAGCAAGCAGTCTGTCCAGCGAGATACAAAGCATGTGACTAAAGAGGCAACATGCCATCAACCAAACTACCTCTGCGATGCCGCTTCCCATGGCATAGCTACCTTTATCTGAGATACTCAACATGTTGATAATGACAACCGCCAATAGTGTAAGGCTGGTGACAATCTTGTTTATTGCGATATTCATGATCAAGGTTTCGTACACATTCCTTTGTTTCCTTCTTGAAATGATAGTCAGCTGGGAGCATTGTAGAAATAGGCCTGTAGATAGTAGTGCAATTAAGCAAATGTGCATTGCTGCCATTTCAACTCCTGAGATTACTCAATGTGCATTGCTGAAATTCTCCTGTGTCTTGAAATCTGCCAGTTTGAAATCCTTTAACCTTATGATGACAACATTTTCAAAACTGTCTAAACTGCTATCGTAGCCACCATTAAACTAAAATTGTCGATTCTTTTGTACTCTTATTTGCACAGCGAAGGAGTCTTTTTGTAGGGATGTCATCAAGTCCCTTGCTCTTGTCAATTCATAAAAGACTGCTGGTAATTCGAAATCATAACAAATCTAGAACTGCCAATCTCAACAACTAAAATGGAGTCGACATGGCACAAACCCTGGCATCTTCTGCTTCGGTTCTTTTTCAGTATTAATTTCACATCAAAGATTCTCACATCTGTTTACTCCTCTCAGTTTTAAAGCGATGTTCGGAAACGATGATGAAATTCCAAAGATCTGCCTCTCCGTTTTACGGTGGTGAAAACCCAACGATCTGCTTCTCAGTTTCGAAGCAAAGATTGTTCTGAAACTATTTCAGCGACGAAAATCCAACAATCTGCTTCTCACTTTCAAAGCAAAGATTGTTCTGAAACTATTACATCGATGAAAACCCAGCAATCCCTTTCATCTCATCAACAAGTAGTAAAAGAAGTTGACTTTATCAAAACAAGCAAAAACCGTCCAACTTCACTCCTCCGGTAGCGAAAATGAAATGAGCAACATCAAAGGAAAAAGGCCAATCATAGCTTCATAGAATAACATTTGCTTGCTACTTCAGTCTCTGAGTGCTTGGAGCAGATGTATTGTTCAGCCGCTCTTTTTGATGGGGAGCGATCCTTAATCGGCTTTGATCTGATTTTAACTACTTTTGACGCAGGTGTAAAATAGCCAGCGTCATTACAAAGCGTCAAAGTCACCGCCCTATTACGTTCAGAGAGATAAGAAAGTACAAAAATTCATTTATTTCCTCCTAGTGCAATGCAATCTATAGCTATGCCTGTATGAAACGAACACGGCATAAAACTGTACCGTATTAGTTTGTTGGTTCAAACGAAAGCAACGCTTACACTATGCAGGGACAAAACGAATATGATGTTTTGAACATGCGCAGAGCGAAAATTCGTCAAGGCGCAGGCTTTCATTTGCCAAATTATCGCCTCAATATAAATCCGACATTAAAATTTAAATGATGCCGTATTCGCCGTATATGCCACTTGAACGACGAAGCCAGTTAGCATGCCGTATTCATTTCGTGCCGTTTTAAAATGAAGGCGCTAAAAACCGCAACTTCACGTCACTTTCACCTGTTCTTATGAAGGTGCGGTGCTCTTCCTGCTCTCAAGGTCCTAGACTGATTATATGTTCGTAGGTTATCGCTAGTGATAGGCTGATGNAGCTTTAATCATGTCTAATCAATTTCAAAATGTTCCTCGATAGTAAACTCGAAGATACTAACGTTATTTGTTGATATTGGTGTGTTGAGCTTGGAAATTTTAATGTTGAAAGCTCAAATTTGTTGTCACGTCCAAACCACAACTTTGGCATTTTGGGCTAAGCAAATTCTCGAAGAACCGCAAATAAATCAACCTGGATCAAATTTGAACAAAAATTAGATCATACACCATTCCATTTGCTGGAGTTCACCTATTGTGCAGTTTGTTCAATGTTTCTTTAATTCTAATTTTGATGTGCTTCAGGAATTCGCTTAGGCCAGATAGCCGAAGCTTTGGGTTGGAGGTGACACCACATTTGAACTTTCAACGTTAATATTTCCAAACTCAAAGCCAATGTCAAACAAACAAACAAACAAACAAACAAGCAAACAAACAAGGTATCTATGTTTAAACGTTATAAAAGTGATTAACCATTGATTAAAGCAAAATTTTCATCGTCAGGCCTGACTAAATCCGTTAATTTTTTTGGGGCACTCGGCATTTTGGACAGTATCTTTGAAAAATCACACAATTTTCTGCTTGTGACAGGCAAAATTTGTTTACCACGGAACGATTTGCAGCGTAAACGAACGGATAAATGTGTTGCTTGGTAAAAGGTTCAAATGTTTTAAATTCAATTGGGAAGAAAGAATATTGAAGATAAAGAAATTGAAAACTTGAACTCACGCGACGGGCATTTTAACAGCAAGCAGTCTGTCCAGCGAGATACAAAGCATGTGACTAAAGAGGCAACATGCCATCAACCAAACTACCTCTGCGATGCCGCTTCCCATGGCATAGCTACCTTTATCTGAGATACTCAACATGTTGACAATGACAACCACCAATAGTGTAAGGCTGGTGACAATCTTGTTTATTGCGATATTCATGATCAAGGTTTCGTACACATTCCTTTGTTTTCTCTTTGAAATGATAGTCAGCTGGGAGCATTGTAGAAATAGGCCTGTAGATAGTAATGCAATTAAGCAAATGTGCATTGCTGCCATTTCAACTCCTGAGATTACTCAATGTGCATTGCTGCCATTTCAACTCCTGAGATTACTCAATGTGCATTGCTGAAATTCTCCTGTGTCTTGAAATCTGCCAGTTTGAAATCCTTTAACCTTATGATGACAACATTTTCAAAACTGTCTAAACAGCTATCGTAGCCACCATTAAACTAAAATTGTCGATTCTTTTGTACTCTTATTTGCACAGCGAAGGAGTCTCTTTTGTGGGGATGTCATCAAGTCCCTTGCCGTTGTTAATTAATAAAAGACTGCTGGTAATTCGAAATCATAACAAATCTAGAACTGCCAATCTCAACAACTAGAATGGAGTCGAAATGGCACAAACCCTGGCATCTTCTGCTTCGGTTCTTTTTCAGTATTAATTTCACATCAAAGATTCTCACATCTGTTTACTCCTCTCAGTTTTAAAGCGATGTTCGGAAACGATGATGAAATTCCAAAGATCTGCTTCTCCGTTTCAAAGCAAAGATTGTTCTGAAACTATTACATCGACGAAAATCTAACGATCCCCTTCACCTCACCAACAAGTAGTAAAAGAAGTTGACTTTATCAAAACAAGCAAAAACCGTCCAACTTCACTCCTCCGGTAGCGAAAACGAAATGAGCAACATCAAAGGAAAAAGGCCAATCACAGCTTCATAGAATAACATTAGCTTGCTACTTCAGTCTCTGGGCGCTTGGAGCAGATGTATTGTTCAGCCGCTCCTTTTGATGGGAAGCGATCTCTAATCAGTTTTGATCTGATTTTCACTACTTTTGACGCAGGTGTAAAATAGCCTGCGTCAAGACAAAGCGTCAAAGTCACCGCCCTATTATGTTCAGAGAGATAAGAAAGTACACAAATTCATTTATTTTCTCCTAGGGACCGTTCATTATTTACAGAGAGGTTGGTACAGAAGAGAAATGTTTTCTTGTCCAAAAAATATTCTTACCCAACTCTAAAAGTGACAGCAAAAACATCTACCAAACAATTTTCAGGTTGACAAAATTTTGCCCAACCCCTACCGATAAACATGGTGTCAATGTCAAACAATGTAAATTATCAATTCAATACTGTAAATATTGATGACAAAGATGAACAAAGTAGACACTGAAAGTGAAATGGATAGTGTTGATGATGTTGATGATGATATTGATAAGTTTGGACTTTAAACATTTGGCATTCATATGATGGGAAAATTTTGTTTTCCCAACCTTGAAATTACATGAAAAAATATTTACCCAAACTTTTTATGTTACAAAATTTATCTTACCCAACCCATTTCTCTTCGGTACCAACCCCTTTATAAATAATGAACAGTCCCCTAGTGCAATGCAATCTATAGCTATGCCTGTTTGAAACCAATACGGCACAAAACTGTACCGTATTGGTTTGTTGGTTCAAACGAAAGCAACGCTTACACTATGCAGGGACAAAACGAATATGATGGTTTGAACATGCGCAGAGCGAGAATTCGTCAAGGCGCAGGCTTTCATTTGCCAAGTTATCGCCTCAATATAAATCCGACATTAAATGATGCCGTATTCGCCGTATGCCAGTTGAACGACGAAGCCAGTTAGCATGCCGTATTCATTTCGTGCCGTTTTAAAATGAAGGCGCTAAAAATCGCAACTTCACGTCACTTTTCAACTGTTCTTAGGAAGGTGCGGTGCTCTTCCTGCTCTCAAAGTCCCTTATAATTATGATGAGCACAAAGCTGTATACTATGCATTTGATAAAAGATGAGGGTGCATGATTACATTTTGAATGCTACAGAAAATGTGCGACAGTGTTGCAAGACGAAATTTGAGAAACATGATATCATAGCATCAGGTTCACTCACTTATAAGCACCGTATTCTGACGTGAAACCTTCAGATTGTGTGAGTGCTCTTATGCCACGGAGGAAAATGTCACCAAATCCACTGTGGAAGAAAAGGAAAATATTTCACATGTCATTAAAAAGGAATGACATGCAGTAAACAAACGAGTTTAAGAACCTAATTATTTTGGAAGTCAGCCTGGGTTATAACACAATGAATACAATGGATTGGCTGTTATAGATGGGAGTCTAATCTGACAATTTCAACCTGTAGATTCTTAATCCATCAGGTGTTTACTAAATCAGAGACTACAATCGTGGCCAAAAGGTTACTGGACAGCCCTCAAAGAAGGCCCAGGACTCTTTCTTTAGAGTTCTAGCCCTCTGTTGGTTTCCAAACCCCTCCCCCGAGGTCAATGTTGCATTTTTTCACCAGCAAATGGTTTAACAAATTTTACTGTCAATCTGTCCCAACAACATTGACTTCGAGAAGGGGGCCTTTATCTTTGAAAAATCTAGGTTTTGGTCAATCGTCCAATAACTTTTGCCCACGATTGTAGTTCACCAGAGCTTGTTTCTACAACAGACAAAAACTTAAAGAAACCTCAGTACCACATTACACATTTAAGAGTCCCAGGAGGGAGAAACTTGGTGTATTTGTCGGACGGGGATGCGCCATTTTTCAAGGTATCATTTTCGTCTCTATTTTCTGGCACTTCTTGATTAAAGAAGGCAATCTTTCTAGAACCGGTTGTCAAAAGGGGCTATTTTGTTACAGCGAGTCGCTGGCGGGAAAAATTATAAAGCCGGGTAAAAAGTATTTTTCTCGTTGGGCACACACCCGTAAGAACGAAGGTCAGGTATTTTCTTCTCCCGGGTTAAAAAAAACTGAGAAGCTCAAACTCAAACACTATGTAGGGCATGCCCGTATATGCATCGAAACTCTTCAGCCAGAATTTTCAGATAATTGCTCTCTTTTACAGGATCGTAATTGGGAATTTGCAATTTTTGTTTTGCCGTAAGAATCACCTTACCATAGCAGCAGCATTCATGGGTCTAGTGTCCTCCCTGGGCAATGCAATTACTATCAAATAAATGTCATACCTCACAGCGACGCTTTTGAATCCAGAGTTTTCATCGTAAACAGCCAATCCTCGTAAAGACAAAAATGTAGCACCACAAAATGTCATGAGAACGATGACATAAACAGTGGCGAAAACTTTCAAATCTTTCTTGATCATGATAGCCNTCCTTACAAAAGCGCTCCACAAGGGCGATACCCCTCTACGTATAAATCTTTAAACGATCTTGCACCACAGTACCTTAGTTACCTATTAGTAAGACTATCAGATTTCCATACTCGTGAGCTGAGAAACACTAAAAATGATCTTGCAGTACCGTTAATGAGAATAGTAAGTGGCCAAAGGGCATTCTCTTACCGTGGTACAAAAATGTGGAAGATGTTTAACCACAATATCAAAGAGGCTCCCTCGGTCTACTCTTTTAAATCAAGGTTGAGACAGTTGGGGTACGAAAATCTTCAATAATTTTATTCTATTCGGATGTATATTTTTATCAAATTCATTTATATGTATTTTATTAGGAACTTTAATTTTGACAGGGCCAAATTGTAAAAAAAATATTTATTGAATTTTGTACCATGTATAAATATGTTTAAAATATGAAAATATGAAAAATATAAGAGATGTAGACAAGAAGAGTCGGATGCAAAGAACGGAAACTTTTCTTGGCACACTAAGGCCCTTCAAGCTTGGATTATCATCAGCAAACTTGTGTTATCAGCAGAGACACTCTGATCATAACAAAAGTTTGAAAGACATTAGTGTGCTAAGAAAAGCTTCCGCTTTTCGCATCTGACTCTGCTAGAATCTATCGTTAAGTACAAATTTTTACCAATATAAGAGATGTAATATCTGCATGAATAATTTTGTTTTCTATACAGTACAATATCATGTACGAAGCACATACACTGAAATAAATAAGAACGAACCATAACAAAATCGGTCATATAAATTCTAAAGTAAAAATCAGGTCCTAAGCGGAAAAAACGGCGTTGTCGAGGGGAATTTGACAAAGAAGCACTGTGTTTAATGGTGAAATTTCTTTAGAACCATTGTTTATTTCATCATTGCTTCATTTTGTTTTCATTTTAAATTCTAATTCGCAATAATCCTTTCAGCTTATGCTTTTACGAGTCAAATACATAAATTCGACAAAGTTTTATCTCAAATCAAATCAAATCAAACTTAATATACAAACTTATTTTTGCTCAATAAATGAAAATCTTTGGTAATCTCTGGAATTTGATAAAAGAGCGAGGGGATTTAAAAGAGAAGGGGACTTATTCAAAATCTTGGCTCAGAGGGGAGGGGCTTATTAGAGAGGGGGCTTAATAGGGAGGGGGCTCAATAGAGCTCAAGATGGGAGATATATGATACCGATGTCTATTAGCTGCCTAAGCTAGGCCTGTGGATCAAAACAAAAGCCTTAAAAAGGCATCGAAAAAGTGCTTCAAGAAATAAGAACTCACTTCCAAGCAGGTAGATATTTGTACATTCGTAGAAAGTTGAAAATGTAAGCAAGTGCTGCCACTATCCATTGTGATCTCTTGCTTGCAAATCTCAAGGGAATGATCCATAAGATTCCAAATATTCCAAAAACATCCACCCAGTTAAAATAATCCTTGACATATAAGCAGCCTCCCTCTCTGAAAATAGAAAAGATATAGAAATTGAAATTTGGGCCGAATTTCCCGGGAGGAAAGTAACAACATTTATTGAGGAGGTGGAGAGCATCCTTTTCCAGATTTAGGGATGTTGCCCCCAAAAGATATTCCACAAAATTACCAGAAGCACTGAGTGAGTAAAATAGTCTATAGGCAGTCGAAAACCTGCAGCTCTCAGACCATTTTTCAGATTACAATAAACTTATAATACCTGTGTAGCTAACATATCAACTTAGATCAGAAAAGTAAGTTTGTCAAAATCGGTTGTATCCTTCTCAAATTTTCCCAAATCACAATAACTACGAAATCGATAAATTTGTCAATAAACTATTATGCCCTACCTTACCAGATATACCGGGTGCGCCAAAATAAACTATGCACGTTTGGTAGGCCACAATAAATCGTACACTGGACCGAGTTTGAAGTTTCGTGACTTAATCTTTAGCAGAAAGCCTGAATTAGATTCGAGGATTTTTGCAAATTTTTCTGTTTTAAGTTTTTAGAGCTAGACGCGAGTTTCTTAAAACAAATTTCTCGAAAACACTGAAAACATTAAAAAAACGTCGTTTAAAGGTTCTAAAGAATCGACATGCATGGACAAATGAAAATTTTTTTCGTGGTGATTTGGGATTTAGAAATCGATTAATTGTATTGGTTAATTGTATCGATTAATTAATCGATTTCTAGATCCCAAATCATCACGAAAAAATATTCTCTTTGTCCATTCATGTCGATTCTTTAGAAAATTTGATCGACGTTTTTGGCCGTTTTCAATGTTTTCAAGAACGAAAATTTTAAGAAACTCGCGTCTAGCTCTAAAAACTGACTATGGAAAATTTTGCAAAAAATCCTGGAGTCTAATTCAGGCTTTTTGTTAAAGATTGAGTCAAGAATCTTCAAAATCGGTCCAGTGTACGATTTATTTTGGCCTGTCAAACGTGCATAGTTTATTTTGGCGCACCCGGTACTTTCAAGAATTTAAAAAAACAATATCAAGAACTTACTTTAATAACTGATCAATCTCGAGGCCCAAATATATGCAGTTTACCAGTATCGTTAGCAATTCACAAAAAGCTCGGAATTTATCAATCTTTCCAGGATATCGTTTGGGATTCTTTGAAATGACAGCAAGCGAAAGAGCCAATGTTAGCAAGACCAGAAATACAGCATAGTTGAAGGCATATAATCTGTAACAAGAAACATATCAAAGTTGAAGGTGAAGGCATCAAGGAATGTGCATGATTGAGAATTGACCCTAAATGACTGCATTTCGACCATTTTGAAGATCTAATTCCTGAAGGTGAAGGCATCAAGGAATGTACATGATTGAGAAGTGACCATAAAAGACTGCCTTTCGACCATCGAATTATATTTAGAAGATCTAATTCCGTGATAAGAAAGAGGGGCAAATCATGCCCTACAAGTTTTGTAAACTTTTTCCCCAAGAAATCCATGATCTTCTCCAGAAACCCTTTACTCTACTAGTAACCTTGCACGCTTTTAGGGAATGATAAACCCCTCAGAAAAAGCACAAACAACATTCTTTCTTTCTTTAAACATAAGATCCTTTTGGATGATTACAAAGTATGACCTGAGCTAAGCAAGCATAAGAAAAATGAATATTGATTTCTCCATAAGCCCAAATGATCATTGATGCTGCTACAGTCAGAGAGATGCGTGTTGCTGCTAAAGTTGCCTTCAATAGAAAATCAAGCGCCTTGTATAAGGACAAGAATCGTTTGAAAGCAATATTTTGATCTTTATGTCAAACGAGGATGATACGCAAAAAATCAAAAGTCATTACCCCCAGTTTGCTTAGTTCGTGCATGAAACTATTGGTGCATCTGTCTCAAATTAGATGTCATGTGAGATTCACGATAACGCAAAATTGCCTATACGGAACCCTGCAGAATGTATCTATTCGCGGGCTTCTAATTTGAGGCAAGCAGTCACGAAGATAACCTCTGTGCAGAATCATATGCATGGAGATCTTTTGGTTCAGTGTGACCACGTGCCTTCCCCCAGTCAATGCGCCATTGTTTGCTGTAATTCTGCACCTTTCCTCTCAACTTCACCTGCGACGTTTGCATCTGTAGCTGTGTAGGAGGGGGGTCCTTCTACCTTCGGTGATGCTGCGAATGCTAGCCTCTGTGCAGGCCGCCGGTTACATCATCCTCTAAACTTGACTTATTTGTATAATGAATACTATCAATAAGTGGCTAATGATGCGTTCGTTCTAGAAAACGATTGTTTCAACATAATTAAGCTGCTAATGAAGTCAAGAACGTGCCAATTCTGGGTAAATTTGTTGTTGTGCCAGGGTAAACATCGTGGTGATTTATCCATCTTATGGTGTCAAATCTGTCTAACATGAAATAAGCCGACGTCAAATGTTGCTATAGGATCGCGGGAAACTTCTGTCTTGTATGCGCTTTCTGTGCGCTTTCTTTATTTCAGTGCCAATTAGCAGAGATAAAACGTTAATCAATTGCTTTAACGAGCGTGACGGACTTTCTTTCTTTCTTTCTTTCTTTCTTCCTGACCTGGAGCCCCCTCTTAGATTACAAAGTACTTTGTAATCAAAAAGAATGACCAATCTATAGTCTGTCTCAAATTAGATATCACATGAAAATGCCCGCTAATAACAACAAGTAAAGTAGTATTTTGCATAAGTGACTTTGAGTTATCGCCAATCTCACGTCATATCCAATTTGATTTGAGACATACTTTAACAATCTGCCTAAAGCCTTCTATATAACTAAGTCAGAAAGTGAGCTGTAGGTGATAAAATTTTCGTGGATTTATATGCCTAATTCAACACTTAATGATCAGCTTCTGGATTTAACAAATGAATTGTCTGGGACAGGTGTTTGCATAAATCCTCTTTCCTTCAAACGAGGCAGCCTCTGAAAACAGCAATAAAAAGTTTTAAAAACATTAAAACATAACTTTTCTGCAACCCATCCATAAACGTTTCGAGTTCATAAATTTTGAATTCATATCCACATGAATATTTCGAGCATGAATGCAAAAAAAATCAAACTCAAGATTTTCACTTGCCTTATACGCCATCTTCCATACAAATCCCATTTTCGCCTTGCTAAAGACCTCACAGTTGGGTGGCTCACAGCTTTCTGGAAAATGTAACGTTTGCTCAAAAGTACTACAGATACCTTAATTGCATTCTGAAAGAAAAATAATCTAAACAAAATCTACTTGCTACTGCAACAGAGCAAATTTGATAGCCTGGGGGGGGGGGGCACGCAACGGTCTTACTCCGGCTATGGACCAATCACTCACTAATTCAATGAGCACAGAACTCAAATCCATATTGGTTGCTGAGTGATCCTCAAAAATAATCCATTTTCAAGCAAATCAGCTAATGACATCGCAACTTCCTATCAACAAATACACCTTTGGGGGATAATTCTCTTTGGAACTGAAAGTACAGGCAATTTTTGATAAGAGGATAGGCTTGAATTATCTTATCATGTAGGCTTCAATTAGCTTTTTGTTAACAGCTAGTTCTATAGCTTATCTGTATGGCACCTACTTTAAATAGATGGCTAATGATAATCATAACAATTGTTTAAAAATTGATAGAGATCGCAGGAATGAGTGGTTCATTGCAGCAAAAAAATTCGAAAGCCTAAGTAGGTTTGAAGATTTAAATTTTTTACCATGGCAAGTTAGACACCGCAGTTATGGTTCAGCTTGTATGCTCCTGCAGAGAAAAAATTACATCGTTCTGGGGAGGAGGATACCTCCTTCATAGAGCTATATCAATTTTTCCTCCGTAGAAGCATACAGCTTTTGCAGTCAAGTTAAAATGTTGCGTGTAATCATCCATGGCTTTACCATAGTCAAAAGAATGTGCATGAGCATAGATCGAAAGAAGAAACGTAGATCGACACATCTGCCTCGGGAATTTTAATTTGTTTATTTCAAACACCGATTGGGAGCCGATTCAATTATCTTTTTAAAGCACTTACAGCTCGGCCTCTGAACCAAGCAAATAAAATGTCTGAGGTAGATGCGTAAATGTATCCTTCTTCTTTCGATAAATGTTCATGTTTGCTCTTAGAAACAATTTCTGGAACGCACAACAAGCGCGCTAGCTACCTGGGTTTAAGAGAAACTTAAGCGGCTTTGTGTGTTTTGAATTACTGGTTGAGAGAATATCCTTGTCTGCGATCGCTAATCGCTTTGAATTTAGGTGTCAACGAGAGCAAATCATGCTATTGTGTAATAAAATCTGTACTTGTTGTATCGTATATGATGAATAGAAAAAGCAAACTCGTAGCTGGTCTTTCCTACCTTATGTTGACTCTGACAAAGAGCTTGTAAGCATGAAATTGAAAGCTGAAATCGGTCATTTTCGAAATATTTATCTCTCTCTACAAGTGCTTGAGCTGGTCGTGTATCACCAATTCTTTTACGGGGCAGCCGAGCAGGCCTTCCTTCTTGATCTCCATCCAGTATTTGGTAAGAGAAATGATAACGCAAAGGATCATCTGCGATGATATGAAATCTGTCGTCACCATCCGGGTTCTTGCGGTCTTCTCTAACAAGTGACCAATCTTTGCTGACAGTGCAATCAAGCACGGAGATTACTGTTTTCTGAAACAAGGGCAGATTTTGTAATACAATAGCAACAGTTGCGCTTGATTACCACCTCAATTCAAAGCGATTAGCGATTGCAGACAAAGGAAATTCTCTCAATCAGTAATTCAAAACAAACAAAGCCGCAAGAGTTTCCCCAAAACAAGTAGGGCAAACTCTCGCCTTGTGCAAGCGAAAGGTGATTTTTAAGAGAAGCTGTGTGCTTATAACAAAAGAAAAAGGGTAAATCTAAATATCTGCCTGGCGGATAATGTTTATTTGATTTAGGAGCCGAGCAGAAGGCATTGCAATTCTCGCGTATTTTGGTCTTAAATGAAACGATTACAAAACAGCTCCTGAATCAAATAATCAAAATCCGCCTACAGAACTTTAGATTCACCCTTCTTCTTTTGTTATAATATAACTCCTCTTAAAAATCACCTTTCGCTTGCACAAGGCGAGAGTTTGCCCTACTATTTACGGGGAACTTTTACGGCTTTGTTTGTTTTGAATTACTGGTTGAGAGAAGTTCCTTTGTCTGCAGTCACTAATCGTTTTGAATTGAGGTGTGAATCAAACGCAACTGTTGCTATTGTATTACAAAACCTGCCCTTGTTGTTTTCTGTAACAACAACAAATTGCACCGTGTGAATCTGAAAAAAGTTTGCCAATTCTTATTAATGTTATCTTCTTCGCAAACTCAGGGAAAAGGATAACTTAAATAGGAATATTCATTTGATCGAAATCAGACTTTCCGACAAACTACCTTTAAGTAACAGGGTGTTGTGAAAATATACGTATTTCATTTTATGAGAAAACCTCTTCTAAGAAACAGTGGCTCAATTTTTCGAAAGTTAAGAAACAAGCCTACCTAAATTTAAAAGGCTAAGAATTTTTTTTAAATTGTAGTTTTCATTATCCCATCGCACTCAAAATTGTTTTGACCCTGTATACAGTTAAAGCAACTGTTTGGACACCATTTTGAATGCGAATTATGTCATTTACTTGTTTTGAGATATTACTAAGTAATTTGGGAGCCCTCTTGACAAAATCAAATTAAATGCTACACTTCCGGCATTAAAAATATGAGAAACACATAAGAAACTTTTTTTTAGCAAAATGGACCAAAAATTTAAGAAACTGCCTACCAGCCCCAGACCTTAGTTTCCTTTTAAAAAATACGTGTACAGTTCTACTAGTGAGATTAAAACTCTATTGTTTACAGGAAAAGAACATACCTTCATGCTTGGATCATCAATAATGTCTTTAAATCTGAACTTCTGTTTCTCATTGCCATGTGTCTCGAATAAACTCCGTACCCTATGAATATAGACAAATGAAACCTTTGCATTAGGAAAGATGAAGGTTCAGTGAAATGAAAGCGAAGTTGTGGTTTTTAGCGGCAAGTACTTGGATCGAAGAAGTAAAGAAGACCATAGTGTCATGAATTATCATGCTGAAATTATCATGCTGGAGTCATTGCTGTAAGGTAAACATATTAGTGAACTTACTCAAGATTTTATCACGTTTTTTAAGGTTCTCGAAACAACTTTCTTAAGAAAATCCCTTGTAAAATCTGAACGGAATGACCGATTTCAGCCAGGAAAGCTTCTAAAAATAATTGAATATGTTAGCTGCTCAATAAGATATTGCAAAATATCATTGCTTATATATTCAGGGAGCAGTAGCCTCTCAAACGCTGGGCCTTCTTTTACGTACTCACCCGGTAGTGTCATAAATTATCATACCTTGACTTGAGCCTGGTTTTCTCAATGAGCAGTGCAGCCATATTGTCATCACGATGTGTTAAAGCAAGCTCCAATGGCGTTGGATTACCCATATTTTGTGTTCCAGGATCATTTCCTAATATGCAACTGCAACGAACAATGATAAGATTCAAAGGAAGTATCATAGNCCGTACCCTACGAATATAGACAAATGAAACCTTTGCATTAGGAATGATGACGGTTCAGTGAAATGAAGGCGAAGTTGTGGTTTTTAGCGGCAAGTACTTGGATCGAAGAAGTAAAGAAGACCATAGTGTCATGAATTATCATGCTGAAATTATCATGCTGGAGTCATTGCTGTAAGGTAAACATATTAGTGAAACTTGCTCACGATTTTATCACATTTTTTAAGGTTTGTCGAAGCATATATCTTCAGAAAATCCCTTGTAAAATCTGAACGGAGTGACCGATTTCAGCCAGGAAAGATTCTAAAAATAATTGAACATGTTAGCTGCTCAATAAGATATTGCAAAATATCATTGCTTATATATTCAGGGAGCAGTAGCCTCTCAAACGCCGGGCCTTCTTTTACTCGCCCGGTAGTGTCATAAATTATCATACCTTGACTTGAGCCTGGTTTTCTCAATGAGCAGTGCAGCCATATTGTCATCATGATGTGTTAAAGCAAGCTCCAATGGCGTTGGATTACCCATATTTTGTGTTCCAGGATCATTTCCTAATATGCAACTGCAACGAACAATGATAAGATTCAAAGGAAGTATCATAGTTGCAGGGATGTTTATTTCTTTTTTCTATCAAGATTAAAAACTACAATATTTATACTTACATTACGCTGTACCATCCATGATGAAAAACGACATAAAGTCACCGGGTCTTCACTATGGATGGCACTTACAATTCAAATTAATTTTCAATACACAAAACAAAGAACAAAACGACAAAATTAAGATACATTACACAGGACAGACAACAAAACAACAAAGCTAAAGGCAGATTACTGGTCAAAAAAGAAAATTTGAGCCTTGAAAACTTGCAGGTGTAAAACGAGAAAAAATTACAGTGCTTGTTCCCAATCTACCTCAGCAATGTGGAACGACAAAAGAAAGAAAATACACAGCACAAAACTACAAGGCGAGATATCCCGGAAAGGCGGGGTCATGAAAACAGGCCCAAGGGATTATTAGCGATATAAATTCGTCGGACATTCGTCACAGCAACTTGTCACATAAGAGCAGAAGTATGAGTATTGACGATGAAAACAGTGTATCAAATTGATATTTGCAGAGCTAAGAGCCCACTTTTAGTGTTGACACGAGCAAAATTGCGTGAAAATGAGACACTGTTATGTTAATGCAAAGGCATATCCAATTATTCCTGCTAGAAATATTATCACTTACTGTGCAATAGCTGTAAAATCCCTTTTGTAACTTTTCTTCAGTGCATTTTTTTCTATTCTATCCCGTTTAGCAATATTTCTCTCCTTGAAACCTTCTGCACATAATTGTAGCACTGTTCTTTTTTCTCCCTTCTCCATGCTGAATTCCGTGCTATATTTGCAACGACCTGTTCTCTGAATCACTGGCAA
>REGL01001747.1:9349-26883 GCA_004194395.1 Aurelia aurita complex sp. Pacific
GAGTGTCATCATTTTTAGGAAGGAAAACCAAGGAAAATTTTCTCCTTGTTTTCACTCGTTTTTGCGGGTTTTTGGAAGTGGCTTTTTTCAGAAAAGCTGTCATATCTACGGGAAGGAATGGCCGATTAAAGCCGGGTAAATTACTGACCCTAACTGAATATATTAGCAACAAAAGAAGAAAGTTTATAATATTATTGCTATGATATTCAGGGAGCAGTGGCCTTCCAAACTGGGACCTTTTTTGACTCACCTGGTACATTTTCAGATTATTCTGATAGGGTACTACTATTCAAACGCTTTGAATTACAAAAGGCTCCATTACATACAATTAACTATACGATTTATATTTAGTAATTATTTAATATCAAAAATATAAAAGTAAGCTTTACTTTACCCTGGGATATTTTTAACGATATCAAATACAAGAAATGATGAATCTCATCAAACAGCTTTGCATAGCGCTGCAAATTTCAGCACAGATAACTACAAAGAGCTTCATTCGTTTATTCTAATGTCCTACGACGTGTGCCCCTGTGTACTTTAAACCCCTGTTCACTTAATTGCGAAGCATGTGCCAATGTAAGGCTCTCCGCTCTCAATAATGTTTGTTAGATTCACAGCAAAGGAGGTAGACCTATTGCGAGACACTTAGTATTAGCCGCACAAAATTATACCTCCAATCAAGGGCGCCTACCTTGTAGGAAGTGTGTTTATTCTCAGTATTGTACCCGTGAACCAGTACACAGAGTGACCCAGTACACAGAGTAATTGGTGTCCTGTGACCCAGTCCTGTTAATTTTCAAACCTTAACGTCTGTTAGTATTGACCAATCAAAAATCACGCTGTCTGGTTCCCTTTGGCCGACTCGTATAACAGTTGATCTCGTATCACATCAACGCCGGAATTTGAAAGCACAAACTTATTCATGCATCATCTTGACCTTGACCGGACCGACTCTGTGTACTTGGTCAAAGGACACCAATTCCTCTGCAGTACTGGGAATGAATACAGTTCCTACAAGGTAGGCGCCCTTGCTCCAATGTCGGTCTGTTCCATGAAAATATGACATACCGGAAAAGCTCTATTAAGCCTGCGGGGATTATTCAAATTCAGAGACAGGAGAGGGAGGCCTCAAGAGAGGGGGCATATAACAGACAAGGGCTTATTCAACTGTCAAATAACAAGGATATAACTGATTGTTTTTCAATTCTTTTACCCCATATTTTGCAGAATCAACAGACAATTTTACAAGTCAAATAGATCCGTTCGACACAGCTGTTATCCCAAGCCATGTCAAAGTTAACATGCAAACTTGTTTCATTAAATAAATGGAAAATATATGGTAAGCTCTGACATTTGATATAAGAGGGGGGAGGGTTGATATTTGGGGGCTTGACATTTGATATAAGAGGGGAACGGCAGATCTAAAATTTTGATTTCGAAGATTAGGGGCTTAATAGAGGTGGCTAAATAGAGCTGTTATGGTATTTTGGGCGATTTGCGCGAAAACACCACTATTTACAGAGGCCTCGCTTTGAAAAATGCTACGAAACAAGGCAAATAAGGGCATTTACACAAGCACTACAATGGGGCATAATGAATCTTTCGATGATTGGATTCTTTATGTATAATTGTCATCAATCCTTTCTTCGATTGGTCTATTTGCTTGAGCATGTCTTGCAACAAGCGGCAGCGTAGATTGGATGTCCACACAGATCCACTTGCTTTATGATAACGCAGTTGGCGCGTTCTGGATCATCCACGCATACTTCTTCTTTTGTATCTGTAAAATGATTGGATTGCATTAGGATTCAGAATTCTGATGCCAGTCGTTCCAAATGATACATCGGGATTATGAAACCAATCATAAAATTGCCATAATAATCTCCTTTTTCAATGATCTAAATATATTCAAAGATGATAAAATGTTTATCTTTATTAATTGAAGGGTATAAGATGACACGTTGAAAACCTTATTCTGAGCTATACTTTTTAAGCAACATCGGTCTTGCCTAAAAGAAATAATATTGAAATGTTGGTGATTATCCAAATAGGAGTACTTTTTTGGTCACCCCCGGTACAATCACGAATGAAGTTTGAAGAAAATTTGAAGAAAAAACTAGTCATTTTGAAGAAAAACGCTAAATGAGATGTGGAAATGTATTTTGCTAAAATCAGTCACATCGCTCCAGTGTTATTACTCGGTGGACTTTCAAACGGGGATTTGTTTGGTTTTTTACTCACCTTTTAATTCACATTGCGATCAGCACTGCTACAATGCAAAAATTCGAAAAGCTAATATAGTTACCTGGTTCGACATTTAGCGACATAGATTTTCGATCTGATCCACTGGAGTTTTCTGCATAACATTCATAAGTGCCAGTATCAGCTGGAAGGAGCTTATTAAATCTAACCATTGGCTCAGAAACACTAACACGGTTGGAATCCCCGTAAAACCGCCTGCCGTTCTTTCGCCACACGACTGAGGGAGTTGGAAATGCGGTGACGTCACAGGTCATGAAGAATGAATTGCCTTCTTTGAGATTTGCAATCGTTGGTGCAATGACTACCAATGGTGATGCTGCAAGAGATTTGGTGAATGATTATTACGAAAACGGCAAAGAGTGAAGACTGATTATGGTTCTTTGACTTTGTATTCAGTCAAAATCAACTACAATACAACTGCCAGGTGACCAAAAAAAAAAACACTTTCACGAGCTAGATCATAACTAACTTTTTGAAATCAACTGGCATTGACAAATATGCTTTGTTTCAAGGTTTAGTTGAAAGGCATATGAATCAAGTATTCTTTAATAAAATGACAATGTACTGAGAAATTGATAAAGCACAACGTTTCGAGCTTTGCTCTTCATCAGCCTAGTATGCCTTTTAAAAGAGTATGCATACGACGTACTACACGCAAACAAACATTGTTATCTATTTAGTTGCAAGGCTTGGCTATCTTTGAGATGCTGCATGGTCACTTTGCTTTAAGCTATGAATACCGCTCGAAAAAACGAGATTAAAAGATAGATTTTTGTAAATTTGGTGTGCTAGTAGCCCCAAGCATGTACTTTATCAAAATGTAAAAAGGAACCAACGTTAGCCATCATTATTGCTTGAGCTAGNAGAGTATGCATACGACGTACTACACGCAAACAAACATTGTTATCTATTTAGTTGCAAGGCTTGGCTATCTTTGAGATGCTGCATGGTCACTTTGCTTTAAGCTATGAATACCGCTCGAAAAAACGAGATTAAAAGATAGATTTTTGTAAATTTGGTGTGCTAGTAGCCCCAAGCATGTACTTTATCAAAATGTAAAAAGGAACCAACGTTAGCCATCATTATTGCTTGAGCTAGCATTTTCTTGTTTGGTCAAAAAAGCGGCAAAATAGGCCAAAATCATGAAAAATGTGATAAAATCAAATTCGGAGCACAATTTCCCCGCAAACACGAGAATCATCATAAACTACATCAAAGAACACTACTCTGCAAAAGATTCACAACATTTTGTAATTTTATACTTTTTTGCAAAAATTGAAATCCAAGAACTTGCTAATTTGAAAGAGTTAGTCCTGGAAAATTGTCTCCCTCCCCTCTCATTTGTCAAAAACTTTATATGAAACTTTACGAGTAGTTGCATAATAAGTAGCTACAAAAAGTGTTATCGCTAAAAATAATTGAATTGAATGAATTGAATGAATTGAATGAATTGAATGAATTGAATGAATTGAATGGATTGAATGGATTGAACGAATTGAATGAATTGAATGAATTGAATATCAACAAAATCTACCTGGATCAATCTACCCTCAATCAAATAGGGCTAAGATATAAAGAAAATTACTTACTAGCAACTTTGATATTCAATGATTTGGTATCAACACCACCATTATTCCTTGCATCACAGGAAAGTAGGCCACTGTCACTACTCTTCACATCAGTAATAACAAGATGTGTTTTGCTGTTGAGCAGAAGGAATCGATCTTTGTACTTTTCAATTCCATTTCCATTGAATGTCCATCTAATCTCAGGTTCTGGTTTCCCCATTGCATTACAATAATAGTCAACAGTGCCTCCCTCGTCGATGATTTCTGCAATAAATAGACATGAATTGGCTGCGTGATGTGCCTCAACGATGTTTATGGATATTAGTGGAATAACGAAGAGAGGCGTAAATCTGAAATCGTTATATTTCCAATTTGACTATTCAGATCCTTGACCTTAGATTTAGACTAATTGATTTATATTTGAGAACACTGTCCACTGCANCCACTGTCACTACTCTTCACATCAGTAATAACAAGATGTGTTTTGCTGTTGAGCAGAAGGAATCGATCTTTGTACTTTTCAATTCCATTTCCATTGAATGTCCATCTAATCTCAGGTTCTGGTTTCCCCATTGCATTACAATAATAGTCAACAGTGCCTCCCTCGTCGATGATTTCTGCAATAAATAGACATGGATTAGTTGCGTGATGTGCCTCAAGGATGTTTATGGATATTAGTGGAATAACGAAGAGAGGTGCAAATCTGAAATCGTTATATTTCCAATTTGACTATTCAGATCCATGACCTTAGATTTAGACTAATTGATTTATATTTGAGAACACTGTCCACTGCAGGCTGTTGAGAATATACTGGGCTATGATGCAGTTTGAAATATAGATTGCTAAAAGTTAAAATACTGCGGAACAATTCTCTAATGACACCTGGCAGTTATTTTTAATTCATCCACTAATGCAACAAGTGCTCTTAAGGTTACAGTAAACGTTTGTAACACGAGATTTGGTTTTCTCTCCCTAAAAGCCAAACCATCACTGGAACTATACATCATTCGATGCACAAGAATGTGGGGATTCTAACCATAAGTTGGGCTGTTGAGATCTGCGGAAATCCGAGAATCGACCTTTTTGGCCTACAAACGTTTATCGTAACCTTAACTCTACTGTAGGGCATAAAAGTCTGCAGAAACGTTTTAAAGAGACCTCAATGGAGACTCGCTCATACTCTCCGGAAGAAAGGTCCAGTTTAATCAGGAGTAATGCAATCATTTAGATCACTTCTCGATGAAGTAAATCGCTGAATGAATACCTGATAACCAAAAAAGCCACACGAGCTACATCGAGTCTTGCTTACTGACATCAAACGTTATCAACAGAGACTTTTTATCAGTCTTTAGTGTGTTTAGTTCAAAGGTCCAGCTACGTTTTAAGATGTTGCTTGATCAGTACAAAGCACGATACGATAGTTTTGTTTTATCTCAAGATGGTAAGTGCGATCTTGCTCAAGAAGTTCTTTTGGTATTCCAAAACCAATACGAACCATGATAACCAAGAAAGGATTCGCATCAATCGATGTAGAACTTTTCATTCTACTTTTTCCTCTAAACTCTACCCTCTCTTCATAGAAATCATTTCAAAATCCGTTCGCAGCGTAAATTTTTGCAGATTTGGCATGGGCATATGTTTCAGAGAAAGAGTTCAGTATCAGCTAGAATACAAGCTTGGTGCACAGTCACAGTGACTATGCTTGGGGATACTTTTTATAGATAAACCCTGTCTTTCCCATTCAATGCCTACTGACTAAGCAGCCTTAAATCTGGAGAGTGAGGTGCTATGGCATTGAATAGACCAGAGTGCAGCAGGTAAAAATTGGTCATTTGATTTTGTGCTTCTAGTGTGCCCACGAGTGAGTGAACCTGATCTCAGGCTGACGAGTAAACCCATTATCCAAAAGTAAAGGGGCAACGAAACAAACGGCACAGCCTGTTACGTCAGCCCAATTAATAATTTCAATCCTCTCTACTCAAATAATTTGTGAATTGCATCTCAACAAAGGCAACATAAATTAAGTTTCCAGAGATCTGTAAACCGCAGTAGCAAGCTTTTGCTCTTTGCTTCGGAGATCATTACTCCTGTCGATAATGCGTCAACTCGTAGGCTACAGAGAACTGTTCTTGGCCCGTTGTGGGTAACAGGGGTTGTATACCAGAGGGATTTCTGTTTATGACCATATCCAAGAATTTAGGAGAGATTTTGATACTCAATTCATCATTACTGAAAAACAACCTAAAAAATCAGGATTTTTACATCACCTAATATCAAAATTTACTAAAAACATAACGTTACCAGAATTTTCGGTAATAAAAGCATACCCCATTCTCATACGTTTTTGGGCAGAAACTACCCCAAAACAAACCTGGCGCCCACCCCAGTATGACCGCACAGTGGAGTAGCCCCCCATGTTCTTGGTTATAAATTTGCAGCTTTTTTATGTGATTCATTATGTTCCATTCTGAACCATTTTGCCCTGGTTTACCCTGTCTTACTGAATCACTCGCTACTAATCAGCACAAGGCCCACGGAGTGCTCTCTTTCAATATTCATTTCACGCCATTATTTAGGGTATGAAATCTTACATTAAATCAATATCTAGGGTCAATGAATAACAACATAAACATATTATATATTTGGGGCCATGTGTCTGAAAAGGGAGCGAATCATCTCAGTTAGCTCAATTCATTACAGTGACCAAGCAATCCGGGGGGGGGGGTACAAAGCATGTTCAGGGTACGGGCATGTGCCGCCCATATGGGTGGGTTTTTGGGCCCAAAATTCTCTAAACAAGGGTCCTTTTTCGGCAGATTTATCATAAACAAGGGTGGGGTTTTGCCGAAATTCGCAAAAAATAGTTAAAAATAGGCAGTTTTCCGCCAAAATTCATCATAAAAGTGGGTACCCAGGCAAGTTTTGGTAATTAGAAGAGGGTGACTTTCCGAAAACCGGGCGGCAGACCCCCGTCCATCCACAAGTCATGTACCCCCCACCCCCGGACAAGCAATCATTCGTACGCCCATGATTCAATGATCATCTGCTGATACATGATGTAATAAAAACAATACAGGATGTCCCAAGGACCCAGAACCAGAAATACATAACGATATTTGGGGTCTCAAAACATCAGACTCAATGTTCAAGTATCAGCAAGAAAATACTGGTAAGGAGTAGCCCATGAGGTATAAGGTTACTGGAAGATTGGTTACTTACCAGGCCCTTGAAAATTGATGATAACTGCAGGAATAGGTCTTGGAGTGGGCATCTGAGTCTTTTGTCGTGTTGCTGCTGATGTTGTAGGTGGTTGCGTAGTTCTCAGTACAGTAGTTGGCCTCACCGTGGTTTGCTCACGAGTTGTGGTAACGGCAGTGGTAACACGTTCCTTGTGCGCTGTTGTTATCGGTATAACTTTTTCCGTTGTTGAAGGTCGTTCTGTTCTTGATGCAACCACTCGTACAGATCCTGAACAAGCATTTTTGTTGCATAGTTCGACAGCTACAGGCTTCTTTAAGTGTTGACAAGTTTGTTCTGAATAATCGATTCGTGAATCAGCGTAACAGCGAACTTTTCGGAAGCGAAGTCCTGTTCCACAAGATGCACTGCACTAAAATGTGATTTGTAAAAATATTGAATCTTCTCGTCAAAGCAAAGTTCTAAGAGCTCCATGACAGCATTTGAATTTGTTTCATGCAAGGTCTCCATATTTAGGTAGGGTATCTAAAGATGTTTGCAAGCCTGACTTAGACTGATGACATGAGACCATATGTATGAAATATGAAACCATGTTCTTGAAATGTGACTCGAACTGTATTTCTCTTTGTTGATAGTTTTTGAGGCTCTTTACGTGTTTTTGATGATATTTACAAGCAACAGTTTGTGCTTTTCGTCTGATTATCAAAATCCTGATTGAATTCTGGAGCTTTCAGACCCTCGTCTATTCTGGACCAGAAAATTCTCTCCAAGGTTAAACAAACATGGAAAAAGTTTGACCAAGGGCACCGTTAGTGGCCTATCTTTTGATTAAAACTGTATCATTATCAGCGGGTTGTTTCACTTTCACAGCATTGCTAGAAAAACTTGATAGAAATGTTCTTTCCTTCGTTCTTATCGTCAAATGTTGCCATTGCAAATAGAGTTCACACTGTGTTTCACGCGTAAGCTCCATCAAAATATAGGCCAAATCATCGGTGCATCATTGCCCGTGGTTTGACAGACAGCTTTAGTCCTTTTGAATTTTGAAAGCATTTTGAAGGGCCAGTCAACTTGGTTTAGAAAGTTTAGCTAGATTTACTCCCTTTGGTACAATCAAATCTAATCAGCTGACAATGATATACCACCCGAAATTATTAAAGACAAAAGATGCGGCTTTACTTACTCATATCTCAGGTAAAAGAAGATTTTGTGAGATACATGGTTCAATGAACGATCAAGGTTAAAAAAGGCATAACGATTGTGGTTGTACTCACTGCTCTCCACGGTAACACGAAATATTGAGAGATACATGGTCTGAGTTGATGGCATTTTCGCATTTTTATTGGCTTATCATTAACTTTGCAATTGCTACTAGAAATGATTCTGATGTCGTCTCCAACTTTCTCAGCGCAGTAAACCATTCTCATTTGAATTCCATATCCACAATCACGTGAACACTAAAAGAGCAAGTTTATAACAGGATCAGAACAAAGGAAAACACACGCATTCTTTGTCTCCTAAGCTCTTGCACGTGTAAATTTATCCATTTCAATTGCTTTGTCCAGCCCCTTGTTCATGAATTTCTAACCCAGCCAATCACCTTTAAAGTGAATGAACGAAGCTAAGTGGCGGTAATCTATAAATAAGACAAAGAAACTACTACGCACGGTATTGTTCCTCTAGCTAAACAATATCCCCCACGTGTGGACATCGTCAAACACAATAGGTTAATGATAGAATACCCAGACCCCTTCCGTGCGTGGCTTTTATCTCGTTTGATTGTCTTCAACAACTAGTAATAAGAACTGGCAATGAGTGCTGCGATCAAGAAAATCACACGAACAAAATAACATATCTAGATTGCTCTAGCCACCAGCGATGTTCGTTTTAACTCCATTGCCTTACTTATGCAGGCTCAAACCATGAGCGATAGGACACCAAGTGTGTGATAGTTTTATTGGTAGCTCACTACCTAGTAAAATTAGGTAAAAACACACAAAAAACAATTGGTTAAGGTGGCTCGCTACCAATAAAACTTTCACACACTTGGTGTCCTATCGCTCATGCTCAAACCAATATTGTTGGGTCAATTTTGAGAAGAAATTATAAATGTTGGTTGCGGCTTCAGTCAGCAGCAATAAAAGTAACATAACTAACCTTCGACCACTGGGTAGCATACCACATAGGTAAGCATGGTCCAGACACGAGACAATCCTCCGTAGATTGAGGCTTGAATGTTTTGTCACAATAGCCATCTGGGTAAACCCTTGATTTTGAATTTTGGCAGGTGACTTGTCGATTTCTCATTCCTTTTCCACAATGAGCAGAACACTAGAGCAGTTGAGAAGTTGAGATAAGACAATTGAAAAGCATGAACAAGGACGCGAATACAGTTCCAAAACGTGTCTATGTTTCTCATTAAGCAGATTTCATAATGAGAATGTTATTCTTGATGATGCTAACAAGGGCAGATTTTTCTAAGACAATAGCATGAGTTGCTTTTGATTGACACGGCAATTCAAAGCGATTATCGATCACAAACAAAGGAAATTCTCTCAACTAGTAATTCAAAGCAAGCGAAGCCGCAAAAGTTTCTCTGAAACCCAGGTTACTAGCTCGCTTGTTGTGCATTCCAGAAATTGTATTTTAAAAGCGAATATGAGCATAGATCCAAAGAAGAAGGATATATCTTACACATCTACCTCGGTAATTTTATTCATTTGGTTCAAAAGCCGATTGGGAGGCGATTTAATTCCCTTATTTTTTTGGTGTTATGAAAATACTTACTGCTCAGCTTCTAGGCCAAATAAATAGACTGCCCGAGGTTGATGTGTAGATATAGTTTTTGCATTTTTTTCATATTCATGCCACGGGGTGGACATGATATCTTACTCCTCGTGGTGTCCTCTCTGTAGTATTGCAATATTGTAGAATATTTTGTGGTTAGTGTAAGAAGTATCGTGTATTGTAAATTTTTAATTGATGACATAAAACGAATTAAAGTATCTCTATAATATCTGCAAATTGATATACTGGGATGATTTCTTCCAAGTATTATACTTACTATACTGTATTCTATGTTATTAATCTCGTTAAACAAAACTTGAAGTCTCACTTTTTCAGAAACAGGACTAAATCGGTCTTGGTTGTGTCAAATGACTGGTCCTTATTTGCAGGATATTACCACAGCTCCTTTAAATATAGTAAACAAAATAAGGATCTACCTGGCTCCATGGTCCTGTGGTCCATGTAAGATTGCAAGATCCGAGATCACATGGTTCACGAAGAAGTGGTTTAATAGTCATATCACAGCTAGCTTCTTCTAATGAATTCGATTCCAAATCTGATATGCCAATACACTGTACAGCTCTCGTTCTAAAGCCGGGGCCACATGACTTTGAACACTTAAAGGAACAGAAAACAAGGCATTTATCGACCGTTAACGGCAAAGAAAGTGAAGGGACTTAACACAATCATTTAAAGAGTCTTGTGACAAAGCAAATTCTTTCTGTCTATACAGCAGTAAATAGCATAGGTTCCAAATCTCTAAAAAGGTTGTTGTAAAAGTCTACGATCTATTTCTTTGAATTGAATTGCGTAAAGAAAACATTAGCTACCTTGCTATAATTATACCATTTTTGAATATTTTTATAAATTACAGCGTATTGAGTGAAAGATGTGAGTTTGATACAATTTGGGTGACATTCATAAATTATCATTTTCTTGAAAATCATTCTACGTTTCTTCAAAGAGTTTAGAAATTACGATGGTTTTAATTTCATTTTAAAAATTTTCTTAAATTCATTGAAGATAAAAAAACTGTTTAATTCTGAAAACGCTGAATATTTCTGAACAGTTCAAATAAATTCCAATGGTTCAATTATAGCAATTATAGCAGAGTAGCTAACGTTTCTCTCGAATCATTCAATTCTAAGGCCCGTTTTATATGTCGTGCCGTGCCGTGCCGAACCATAGGAATTTGAGTTCAACCGAGGTTCGACTTGGAGCGCCTCTGTTTTATAAGGAGAGGCGTTTGCCATGCCATGCCGCGCCAAACCACAGTGACGCATGTGCGTATTGGGTATGGCTTGGTTGCATATCCACAAAAAACAATGGCTTTTGTCATTGTGCGCATGTGTAAAAATGCTGCGGCACGGTGCGACTGAAATTTGGTTTTACAAGTCGCACCAGGTCGACCTAGTCGAGATGCCTTTGGCATATGGTTCGACTCAGTCGAACCAAGTGTCAACTTGGTTTTATAAGCGTCACGCTGCGCCGAACCAGACAAAATTGTTCGAAATTCACTCGATTCGGCACGGCGCGGCACGACTTATAAAACGGGCCTTACACCCACCATTTAAAAAGATTGGAACCTATGTTGCAATGAATTATGATTCAAACAGATAAACAGATATGTAAACAGATTCCCATACACCTAGCTGACAGACAACCTTGCACGAAAGCTTTATTTGCCTGAAACTTATCAAAGTATGTAATGTCAGATATTATCCAAAAGATGACACGTTCATTTGATACCAAGTCTAGCTGTGTTCTGAAATAACCAATCAGGAACATCCGAGGCTTGATTCGTACTTGTTGGGGATACGAACCATCTAAGTTCAGAAGAAAACGGTTATCCCCTGAAAGGAAACCTGAGATCATGCGCAGAAAGTATGTTTGGTTTGTAGAAAGGATGGGGGTGGAGAATATCCAACCACAATCCAAACAAGGATTAGCAACGAAACAAAGAGATTCTCGCGTATGGCAATAGGCTTCCTGGCTGTAGATTTGCTTTGAACTTCACCAGCATGACAACAGGCTTAGAAAAACGGGGCAGTCCTCGATATTCTCAACAAGTATGTGCTCAATCATCATTTCATTTAGGTTTTTAGAATCTGTCTACATAAAATTCAGAGAACCAGTATTGTGCGGACAGATGACTGAGATAATATACTTCTCTTACTGAGTCGGAGTGTTTTATATAGTGGATGGCAGTCTGAAATTCTTTAAGAAACAATTGAAAACAAGAACAAACCCCAAGTTGATAACAAATGAAAAAGAGTTGCATCCTAGCAAATCAATTTTGAAAAGCTAGTTTGATCTTTAGCAAACAGTCAACGAAGGTCATTATAGCCCTCCGCAGTGGCTCAAATTGAAAGATTTGCAATTAGGTGACCCAAAAACATGAAACTAGAAACATTAAAGCCCCAGAAATACTGTGAACTTAGTAAGAATTTAAACAGATGTTTACTTTCTCTATATCTTTGTGAATTATATTTGGTAGATAAAAACTTGTACTTTGTCCCTAGATTAGTTAAATACGCTCGTAGCAGTACAAAACTATAAAATAGCTACTTGAAATAGAATTTAAGAGTTGAAATACTACGAGTTTTTGTATAATGGCTCTCAGATTGACTTATTAACCCTATCCCACGTGGGGTCTTTGCATTCACTCCTCACGTGGGGGGGGGGGCCATTATGGCCCCCCTAATTATATCCAAAACCAATAGAGTTATGAAGTTGTAACTTGGTAGATAGTATCTCCAATCTATTGTGCATCTAATTAAGTAATTAGATCCCACTTAGTCACGTGACCTGTTGCTAGGCAACTAATTATATTGAGACCAGTCTGCAATAAGCTTATGTATGGGAACTAATATATTATCCAATATTTCTAAGAAAACAAAGTTTATCCNGCTTCTAGGCCAAATAAATAGACTGCCCGAGGTTGATGTGTAGATATAGTTTTTGCATGTTTTTCATATTCATGCCACGGGGTGGACATGATATCTTACTCCTCGTGGTATCCTCTCTGTAGTATTACAATATTGTAGACTATTTTGTGGTTAGTGTAAGAAGTATCGTGTATTGTAAATTTTTAATTGATGACATAAAACGAATTAAAGTATCTCTGTAATATCTGCAAATTGATATACCGGGATGATTTCTTCCAAGTATTATACTTCACTATATTGTATTCTATGCTATTAATCTCGTTAAACAAAACTTGAAGTCTCACTTTTTCAGAAACAGGACTAAATCGGTCTTGGTCGTGTCAAATGACTGGTCCTTATTTGCAGGATATTACCATAGCTCCTTTAGATATAGTAAACAAAATAAGGATCTACCTGGCTCCATGGTCCTGTGGTCCATGTAAGATTGCAAGATCCGAGATCGCATGGTTCACGAAGAAGTGGTTTAATTGTCATATCACAGCTAGCTTCTTCTAATGAATTCGATTCCAAATCTGATATGCCAATACACTGCACAGCTCTCGTTCTAAAGCCGGGGCCACATGACTTTGAACACTTAAAACAACGGAAAACAAGTTATTTATTGACCGTTACTAATTAAGCAACGGCAAGGAAAGTAAAAGGACTTAACACCATTATTGAAAGAGTCTTGTGACAAAGCAAATTCTTTCTGTCAACACAGCAGTAAATAGCATAGGTTCCAAATTTCTAAATAGGTTGTTGTTAAAGTCTACGATTTATTTCTTTGAATTGAATTGCTTAAGAGAAACTTTTGCTACCTTGCTAAAATTCTATTGTTTCTTTAATATTTTTTTTGAAATTACAGCGTATCAAAACTCATTCATGGATGTGACGTCATCAATTGAGTGAAATATTTGTGCTTGATACCATTTTGTAGGCATTCATAAAGTATGGTTTCCTTGAAAATCATTCTACGTTTCTTCAAAAAGTTTAGAAATTACGATGGTTTTAATTTTATTTCAAAAATGTTCTTAACTTCATTGAAAAGGACAAAAACCGTCTAATTCTGAAAACATTGGATTTTTGAAAAGTCCAATGGTACAATTGTAACAGAGTAGCAAAAGCTTTTCTCAAATCATTCAATTCTAAGAAATATTTCATACAATATTACACCCATCATTTAAAAAGATTGGAACCTATGCTGCAATGAATTATGATTTAAATAGATAAACAGATATGTAAACAGATTCGCATACAGATAACTGACAGACAACCTCGCACGAAAGCTTTATTCATCTGAACCTTATAAGAGTACCGTAAGCTCTAGAATAAGCCCCGGGGGATCATTTTGCAAAGAATATTTTAGGGTGGGGGCTCATTCAAGGGGGGCTGATTCGAAGGAGGGGGGCTTATTTAGCAGCAGCGAAAAATATTGTGAGGACTATTTTTCATCTTTTACTTGAGGCTGGTCAGTATGTTTAAAATGGAAGATTATTGGGATATAATGTTTGCGAGGCAATATCTAAGCCTGAGTAAGTTGAAATAAAAAAACACGAAGAAAGTCAGCCAAAAAAGATAATCAAAAGTATTCACTACAATAACAATTGGTCAAACCCTCAATGTGGGCTTATTCGAGGGCAGGGGCTTACTTCGCAAAGCATATTTTTAGGTGGGGGCATATTTGAGGAGGGGAGGCTTATTCGAAGGTGGGGGCTTATTCGACAACTTATGGTATGTAATGCCGGATAGTATCCAAAAGATGACATGCTCATTTTATACCTACACTAGCTATGCTCTGAAATAACCAATCAGGAACATCCGAGGCTTGATTCGTACTTGTTGGGGATACGAACCATCTAAGTTCAGAAGAAAACGGTTATCCCCTGAAAGGAAACCTGTGATCATGCGCAGAAAGTATGTTTGGTTTGTAGCAAGGATGGGGGTGGAGAATATCCAACCACAATCCAAACAACTATTAGCAACGAAACAAAGAGATTCTAGCGCATGGCAATAGGTTTCCTGGCTGTAGATTTGCTTTGAACTTCACCAGCATAACAAAAGGCTTACAAAAAGGGGCAGACCATGCCATGGTATTCTCAACAAGTACGTGCTCAATCGTCATTTCATAGAATCTGCCTGCATAGAATTCAAAGAACCAGTATTGTGTGGACAAATGACTGAGATAATATAGCTTCTCTTGCTGAGTCGGAGTGTTTTATATAGTGGATGGGTGGTTTGAAATTCTTTAAGAAACAATTGAAAACAAGAACACACCCCTAGATGATAAAAAATGAAAAAGAGTTGGATCCTAGCAGATCAATTTTAAAAAGCTAGTTTAAACTTTAGCAAACAGTCAACGAAGGTCATTCTAGCCCTCCGCAGTGGCTCAAATTGAAAGATTTGCAATTAAGTGACCCAAAAGCATGAAACTAGAAACGTTAAAGCCCCAGAAATGCTGTGAACTTAGTAAGAATTTAAACAGATGCCTACTCTCTCTTTATCTTTGTGAATTATATTTGGTGGATAAAAACTTGTAATCTGTCCCTATACTCGTTAAATACGTTTAAGATAGTTAAAAGAAACTATAAAATAGTTACCCGAAATAGAATTTAAGTGTTGAAATAGTACGAGTTTTTGTGTAATGGCCCTCAGGTTGACTTATTCATTGTCCTTTCGTGGCTATTTATAATTGCCTTTGCTACTGGATTTAATGTTGTATTATTTGCATAAAGAGTCCGCTGAATTTTGAATATGTTCATTTGATACCTTTCTTAATTTAGGAGAGTAAGCTTACCTCTGACCATAAATTGGTCTTCCATTTCGGACAAATTTTCTGCACAGAGCATTTCTCGACTTTTGCTGGGGCATCACCCTTACAATTAGAAAATGGCATCATTTCAATTTGTCCATTCTTAATTTCCCGGATACAGTGGACTCTACGAACTCGATCTCCAACTCCACAGGTTTTTGAACATGCACTCCATTCTCCAATGAACCAGCTGTAAAAGATTATAATGCATCATCCACTGTATCGGGTGAGTCAGAAAAATGTTTACATCTGCAAAACTATAGCTCTCCGACCATTTATCTGATTCATACCATGTGCACACTAACCGGTTTTGTGTTGTAGAGGAAACTATAACGCCATAGGTCTTAAAAGTACAAACCGAGCTTGCGAGGTCTGCGCAAAAAGACGGAGGGNTACAGAACAACATCCTCTTTACTGCTTTTTGATAGCCCGAATAATATTGGAGATATTAACTGTTTTCTGAGGAGAGTGGTTTTGCGAAACGGCATCTCGCTGTGCACCAGAGCGGAAAGCAGAGTTACCTTAAGTTTATTGTAAATCTCGCAGGCCTAAATCAGTTGCTGTGGTGACAAAAATGCGTCCTTCTATCGTATTATACAGGGCTACGGGAAAACCACGGGAAATGTGCGATTAACCAATGAGATTGGCGGGATTCTTGTGTTGCCTCGTTTTTGAAACGTCAGCCAGGTAATAAAAACTGATTTATCTGTGTATCTAGCATGTTAGCGTTGATAAGGAAATATACATCCATGGGTAGTTAGACACTGCTGGTGTGCCTCTATGGAGGAGCGCTGGATAATATGTATCTGCGGGGGAAATTTTTTATAGTACTGCGGAGGAGATATCGGAAGCGAAGAGACATAGAATTCTATGCGAAGAGAGAAGGAGAGAGAAGAATTAATAGTTTAATATTTTCGTTATTTCGACATCTCCTCCGCAGTACTATAAAGAATTTCCCCCGCAGATACATATTATCCAGCGCTCCTCCATAGAAGCACACCAGCAGTGTCTAACTACCCATGATACATCGTAAACATCAAGGATTTTACGCCTGTTGGAAGCATTTTGAGATGAAGAATCTTTAAAAAATCACTTGTAATTTGAGAACGAGATGGCTGATTACGACATGCTCTTATCTAAGCTGATATATTTACTACACATGCATTGTCAGTTTACATGAATTTTAAAAATGGTTTGAGAGCTACGGGCTTTCAAATGTTTGAAAATTTATTTGATTCATCTGCTATCACCTACCTGCAATATTATTAAAAAAATAACATCTCAATAGACCATTTTGCAGTTTAAACAGGAGACTGAGAAGAGCGCGGCAAATTTCCCAGCAGCCTTAGTAACAAGTCAGAAACTTTGATTCATGCCGATTTACCAAATATTCTGCACGTAACCAATTTCTAAATGCCTGACGTTCTTTTTGGCACACCCCGCATATCAAGTAATAGCGAAATTGTTCAAATAAATTTTAAGATTTTCTAGACTGAGATCTGCCATCCCATTCTAATACGGGATTTTCTCAAGGAAGCTACTTTAAAAAAACCTCAAAGACAGCATAAATTCACAGCAATGATTTGTATATGCTTTAGCATTTGTTACCCCACTGGGAGGATGCAGTGTCATTCCTAGGAGCATCAGGAAATCATTTCGGGTAACTAACTAAATGTTTTCAAAATCTATGCTGCTTGGCTAATTCTAGCATCACAACGCAACAAGGATATAAATGCTATAAACAAACTGTGTAGGGCATGGTTGTGCATTACAATCTTCAACATCACTTGGACGATCTTTTTCATCACATAACAGTCCAGAAACAACGCGGCCATCATTTGAGGCAACGCACACTACCTTTCTCTTCCTTATTCCTGAAAGCGGAGAAAGTGCATTTAGGTATAACATGATGTACCATGTGTCCCTGAAAAAGGATCAGTGGCTGATCAGTTTCAAAGTGCTCCTTCATAACTAATTTCA
>REGL01001747.1:32381-44992 GCA_004194395.1 Aurelia aurita complex sp. Pacific
TTGTACAGCCACTTTAACTGATGATAAATCATGAAACAGTTTTAAAATTAAAAACCAGTAGCATGTTTATGAAATTCGCTCACAACTACCAAAATGTGACTTGTTTGTGTTACGTGTCATGCAGCTAGCACTACCAGTAACGGTATACAGCTTCCTATTATGCAATACCCTGTATTGGCTCCTGCACTGTAATTAGATGTTATTAGAATTTTTAGTAATTGAATTTGCGAAGATTGTTGTAGCTATGTGAGCTTTACGTGTTATGATATTTCGGCTTCCTGGTACATATGTAGAGCCTGTAGCTACAAACAAGAATGGACTGATAAAACTTGCGACAGAAATAAAGCGAAACACCGAAAAGAGTAATTCAAAGTTGCGTATTGATATGTGGCTAAATGACTACCTTACACTATCATCATTTTTGTTATTCTTATCGCCTGGGCAAAAAAGGGATAATAAAATAACAATTTGGTAAATTAAGGAGGGTTCAAATCCCGTCGCAAGTAATGGAGAGCAGTGGATTGATTTGAGTTTTAAGGTTTTGGATGGCTTTTAGACCCCGTTTACACGGTAGCGGATCAAAATGGATACGGATGAAAGTGTTACGGATCACCCTCCTGTTTACACAGGAGTGGATAACAACGAGTACGACCACTGTCAACACGTGTACTCCTATCATCTTCAAACAGATAATGAAAGCAAATACAATGAAGCCAATAGAAAGATAATCTGGTCAGGAATCCGAGTCAATGATCCGATACAAAAGTGATCCGATACAAAACGAGTTCGCTTTCGTAGCAGGATCAACATGGATGCGGGTAGCGGAGCAGAAGTGTATCGGATCACTTCGAGCTCGTGTAAACGGGTGGCTGATCCGCAACACTTTTTGTATCGGATTAAAATTGATCCGCTACTGTGTAAACGGGGCCTTAGATCTTAATGTTTTGTAACTAAATCCTCACATTCCCAATTTGCAGTGTGTGAGAGAGAGAGAGAGAGAGAGCCAAACATCATTCTGGTACAGGCAGAGATTTAACTACCAAACGACGATTGAATTACTGGTCGCTCGCTGACGTGGTTTCAACAGATTTTCTGGAATCATATTTTTGCACCTACCGGTCAACCCAAGAATCAACATACCTCAATAGTAATTGGCGCATCAATAGGCCCATCTATCTGGAGAGTATTCTCTTTGCTCGATCTCTTGTACACAGCGTAGTGTCCATTTAATTTGTAACTACCAGATCGGCCAATAATCCAATCTCCGTTCAGTATGTAGTCACCTTTGTAATTCTTTAAAGCTGGAAAAATTGACAAAGAAAGTTTATATACCGGGTGTCATAAAAAAAGGTAACAGATTTGGTCAGGGCTGGGGATAAGAAATTAAGTCGAATCGATCCTTAACAAGTTTTGAGGTACTCTTCGATAGTTAACTTGAAGATTAATACCTGGTTTATTGATATTGGTGCATGGAGAGTTGGAATATCAATCTGACTGACACAGCCACAAGCGACTTCTCGTCTGAGTTGGGTCATCGTTTGGGGTCAATCAGGGACGCCAGGAAAGCTTGAATAGCACAGACAATGATAATTTTATATCAACGATAACTCACCTAGATAGTTGCGTGGACTGCCTTCTTCTTTGATTTTAATTGATGTTGTTCGAGCAGGAATGTGCAGCATTTCAATGTAGTCAGCTACAAAGGAGAAAAACCATAAACCAAGGGATTTAAAATAAGGTTTGATATTGATTTTCATCTGAGAACACAATAAGCAAATTATCCACTTAGTGAATTCAAAGAGATGCTACAAAACAGCCCCAGAGAGAAAGCAAATAATCATATCCAAAAACGGACAGTGTTGAAAACTGAATAGCGAGAAGCTTCGGAAATTTCATTTGAATGGTAGACATTTTGAAAGTCATATTGAAAACGCTAAATTCTCAAGAAAGGGGATAATTCCACCTGAAACTAGCCTACGAGTAGACCCATTATCAAAAAGAAGAAAGGGTCTAATAGATAAAGAACAAAAGCTTGCTAGAGTTGCCCAATCAATTATCTTGATCCTCTGTTCTAATAATGTGTGAAACGCGTCTCCACAAAGGCACCATAAATCAAGTTCCAGAAATCTGGAAACCGCAGTAGCAAGCTTTTGCTCTTTGTTTCAGAGATCATGTTTGCCTTTAAATAATGAGTCTACTCGAAGGCTACCTGAAACTGGCAATAAAAGTAAAGATACTTACAGTCAAATTCTGTTAATTCGAATTTTCCTCTAACAGATTTGCATTTTTTGTTGTTACCGTTGCACTCTCTACATTTATCAAATTTTGCACTTGAATTCAATTGAAGATCACAACCAACATGCTATGAGGAAAATTTGAAATTTGCATAAAGCGTGACCATTAATCTTAGAGACTGACCATTAGGAAACAACAGAAAACACAAAGTTACAGTTTTATGATCAATGATTGTAAAGTAATCACCAATAGGATACTTGTATTGATTTGTCATCCCCCAATGACTTGTTGCTCAAAGTTAGACCCTTTCGTTGTAATAACACTCGAGGAAGCAAATAAAGATGTTAGCACAAACAAACCGACATAAACGATATCGTATATCACGAGCAGAAGTTAGATAATGTGCAGTTCGTTTATCATCTTATCGACCATTTGCAATCGATGTTCGAATAACCAAGCTAATAGCAAGCAGAAATTGTCTCCTCTTTCAAAAGGTTGTAGCAGGCAAGAAAGGTTCTCGAAAACGCAGTGCAGGTTCAGTGGAAAAAAATTGGTCGAGAGTTGCTTACATCCGTTGCACTCTCTACATTTATCAAATTTTGCACTTGAATTCAATTGAAGATCACAACCAACATGCTATGAGGAAAATTTGAAATTTGCATAAAGCGTGACCATTAATCTTAGAGACTGACCATTAGGAAACAACAGAAAACACAAAGTTACAGTTTTATGATCAATGATTGTAAAGTAATCACCAATAGGATACTTGTATTGATTTGTCATCCCCCAATGACTTGTTGCTCAAAGTTAGACCCTTTCGTTGTAATAACACTCGAGGAAGCAAATAAAGATGTTAGCACAAACAAACCGACATAAACGATATCGTATATCACGAGCAGAAGTTAGATAATGTGCAGTTCGTTTATCATCTTATCGACCATTTGCAATCGATGTTCGAATAACCAAGCTAATAGCAAGCAGAAATTGTCTCCTCTTTCAAAAGGTTGTAGCAGGCAAGAAAGGTTCTCGAAAACGCAGTGCAGGTTCAGTGGAAAAAAATTGGTCGAGAGTTGCTTACATCCGTTGCACTCTCTACATTTATCAAATTTTGCACTTGAATTCAATTGAAGATCACAACCAACATGCTATGAGGAAAATTTGAAATTTGCATAAAGCGTGACCATTAATCTTAGAGACTGACCATTAGGAAACAACAGAAAACACAAAGTTACAGTTTTATGATCAATGATTGTAAAGTAATCACCAATAGGATACTTGTATTGATTTGTCATCCCCCAATGACTTGTTGCTCAAAGTTAGACCCTTTCGTTGTAATAACACTCGAGGAAGCAAATAAAGATGTTAGCACAAACAAACCGACATAAACGATATCGTATATCACGAGCAGAAGTTAGATAATGTGCAGTTCGTTTATCATCTTATCGACCATTTGCAATCGATGTTCGAATAACCAAGCTAATAGCAAGCAGAAATTGTCTCCTCTTTCAAAAGGTTGTAGCAGGCAAGAAAGGTTCTCGAAAACGCAGTGCAGGTTCAGTGGAAAAAAATTGGTCGAGAGTTGCTTACATCCGTTGCACTCTCTACATTTATCAAATTTTGCACTTGAATTCAATTGAAGATCACAACCAACATGCTATGAGGAAAATTTGAAATTTGCATAAAGCGTGACCATTAATCTTAGAGACTGACCATTAGGAAACAACAGAAAACACAAAGTTACAGTTTTATGATCAATGATTGTAAAGTAATCACCAATAGGATACTTGTATTGATTTGTCATCCCCCAATGACTTGTTGCTCAAAGTTAGACCCTTTCGTTGTAATAACACTCGAGGAAGCAAATAAAGATGTTAGCACAAACAAACCGACATAAACGATATCGTATATCACGAGCAGAAGTTAGATAATGTGCAGTTCGTTTATCATCTTATCGACCATTTGCAATCGATGTTCGAATAACCAAGCTAATAGCAAGCAGAAATTGTCTCCTCTTTCAAAAGGTTGTAGCAGGCAAGAAAGGTTCTCGAAAACGCAGTGCAGGTTCAGTGGAAAAAAATTGGTCGAGAGTTGCTTACATCCTAGTCAAGTAAAGTGATCTATCTCTTGACAAAATGTCTTGGATTTCTTTAACATATACCTTGCCTTGAATGCAAAGCGTAGTACAGTACTAAAAGTTCCCTGGAGTATGGTCATATGACTTGAAAAGAGTAAAAGAAACCCTGGACGATCAGATCCATTCTTTGGAAATGTCAAATAATTTTATTGTCGCGGTTGCCAACTCAGTTAAAGATCTACATACCTAAGGTGCTATCCTGGGTACTGGACCCATTTTCCCATCGGTTATACGTGGGCCTGGCACTTAGAGTACCATGATATCAGCTTGTGCTGAATGATAATATTTGATCACGTGACGCTTTCAAGAGTCGGTCAAAAGAAGTTTTATTCTTCTCTGAGTCAAACTCTTTAGTATTGCAATGTAGAGTTGTATATTGTAATTTTACCTTGAGTTTTTTAACTGATTATTGATAATATTTGTAAAATCATTTTACCACCCTACGCAAAGCAACGAAATTAACTGATGAGGCGACCATGCTTAAAAAAACAAGATGACTGAAATTAAATTAAATCGTATTGGAAAAAGCAGGCAGCACAGCCTACCAATGAGCTTTTGCTATTGTGCATGCACTTATAAAAACATTTGCAGGAGATGCAGTCCAATAAAAGGACAAAGAACCTAATGGAAATTCTCTTCAAACAATACGAGGCCGATAACACTCACTTCACATTTGCCATCAATGCAAACATCTAATGATTTTTTATCACATCGAGTACCATCAGCAACTTTGTCAGCAAACTTTACCAAAAATCTCTCGCCCTTTGGCATGCAAACCAATTCACATTTGAATGGACCTATCAAACAAGAAAAAATTACAGACCAGATAGTATAGAGACTATTAAATCATCTGAAAAACAGCATTTGGGAAAGTTGAAGAGAAAATGCGAGGAGTTAAACAACGAAAGGGGGATTCAAACTTGCATCCAATGATGGAAAACTATTTCTAAACTACAGTAGAAACCCGCATAAAAGAACCTGTTTTTATAAGAACCTAGAGGCTGAAATTCAATCTTTTAAACCCCCTAAATAAGAACCCCTAAAAGGCTGAAACTGGGAAAGGTTCTTATATAATAGCTTTCATGTAAATTATGAAAATGACCAGAATTTTTAGAATTCTTCACATTCTGATCAGACTTCTTCATTGGTACAAAAGATTTGTTCTCAAGAATTCTCAAGAAATCTCAAGAATTCTTGGGCTGGAAAACAGTGTTAATGTGTGCAAGGCCTGCTTTTATATAAGAACCTTTTTAAGAACCTTACAGGCTGGAATTTAGAATAGCAGCCATTTAATTAAGAACCTATCCAGGCTGCCCAGAAAAAACCTAGGTTCTTTTATGCGGGTTTCTACTGTAGTTTACATCAAGGAGAGTTGAGCAACTGCCAAACAACTTTGTAGTCAAAGAGCATCAACTTTAAATAGCATGTAGCATTAGATTGATATTCTATAGGGTGCATAAAAAAGGCTACTGGCTGAAAAGTTTAGATTTTTCAGGAAAGAAAGGTCTAAAATAATTAGAATCGCGATTTTCTAAAAGCCCAACTCGTGTGCTTTCATTTTGTTGTCTAGTTTTTGCAAAATAGGTTGCAAGGGAATTCGCAAGCAAGAAAAAAGTAACCCTAAGTCAAATGAGGTAACGCTTCTTTTCTATATCCTTTTAATTGCATCGTTTGATGTAAATCGAACATTTGTTCTTTCATTCTGCATTGGCTATGTCATTGGGGAGTTGGATTGCAAGTAGTAAGTTTCATAGCTACGACTAAAGCAGCTATTCATCAGAAAATGCTGCACACAAGTAGACATGTTATAATTTAACAATTTCTTTTTAAAATCCTGGTGCCGATGAGGTTATTGCACAGAGTTTTCGTTGTTGTAAAGTTTTCATCAATAACAGTATTGATTTTGACCGAAATAGTTGTATCATCTATAGATGTCACGTTGCAATCTTCTTTTGGTGACTACAAAATCAGTGAAATCAAAAGAGATTTTCGTCCTTCCAGCAACCATGCAACTGAAACAATATTTTGACCCATGCTTGCTTTTTCCTCCTTGCCAATTCCAATTCGAGACCTATTTTGCAAAACCTTTACAAGAAGGACAGATTTTGTAAGACAATAGCATGAGTTGCTTGTGATTGACACAGCAATTCAAAGCGATCAGCGATCACAGACAATGGAAATTCTCTCAAACAGAAATTTAAAGTGGCTGTACAAGATGTTTGTAAACAAAGATAAAGATCAGCTGGCCAATATAATCAAATTCAATGAGAAATTCCTCTCTAATTGGCGAGTGGCGTATAATTTCTTTAGCTTGCCTATTGCCTTTCGTGTGTTTAGGGTAAACACATCTGAATAAATCTAAATTGCAATCAATACAAGACAGGGCCCAAAAAATAGTGGCCAATGATAACAGTATGTCCCTGACATGGGACAGCCTCGAGCAAACCCGAAAGAAGCGAATCTCAATTGATGTTTTCAAGTCAATCAATGGGATTTGCACGGAATCGCTAAAGAACATCTTCACCAAATTTGATCATGGCAAAATAGACGTGGAAATGGATCACTTCTTGTACTACCGAAAGTGAGAAGCGAGTCAGGAAGAAAAACTTTCTCTTTTCAAGGAGCGTCGATTTACAACATCCTATCAAGTGACGTCAGAAATGAAAAGTACTTTATCAATTTTAAAAGGAAAATAGATACACTTTGTTTTTAAATTCAGAACATGATTGTTATTAAGGTTTTTACAGTTTTTACTCTTGCCTCTTGTAACTTTTATCCCTTTATTTGACAAACTTTAATTTTAACAGGACCCTTAGTGATAGCAGTAAGACAATTACTGACAAGGCTATCCTGTATAAATATGGTATATTATTATTATTATTATTATTATTATTATTATTATTATTATTATTATTATTATTATTACTATTATTATTATTATTATTATTGAATTATCGCACACTGATAAAATGTCATTTCATTCAGCGGAAATGTCTCCTTGATATTGGTGACAGCAAGTCTCCTCAATTTTCAAGGACTTTTCTCAGGATCCGTGCAGTTTGCAGGATTACAGTCTTCTGCACCTCTTCAATTCTGGTCTCAGTTCCCAGTTCTTCTACTCTCCTTTTGATGTCTTTTGGTGGTGTTTCTAATCCCCCGATGACTATGGGTACTACTTTCACCTTCATATTCCATAGTTTCTGTAGTTCTCTCTTTAAATCCTGGTATTTCTCGACTTTCTCTTTCTCCTTCTGCTCTATCCGGGTATCATATGGGATGGCAAAGTCAACGATGATGCAGTTGTTTTCCTCCTTCNAAACAACTTTGTAGTCAAAGAGCATCAACTTTAAATAGCATGTAGCATTAGATTGATATTCTATAGGGTGCATAAAAAAGGCTACTGGCTGAAAAGTTTAGATTTTTCAGGAAAGAAAGGCCTAAAATAATTAGAATCGCGATTTTCTAAAAGCCCAACTCGTGTGCTTTCATTTTGTTGTCTAGTTTTTGCAAAATAGGTTGCAAGGGAATTCGCAAGCAAGAAAAAGTAACCCTAAGTCAAATGAGGTAACGCTTCTTTTCTATATCCTTTTAATTGCATCGTTTGATGTAGATTGGACATTTGTTCTTTCATTCTGCATTGGCTATGTCATTGGGGAGTTGGATTGCAAGTAGTAAGTTTCATAGCTACGACTAAAGCAGCTATTCATCACAAAGTGCTGCGCACAAGTAGAAGTGTTATAATTTAACAATTTATTTTTAAAATCCTGGTGCCGATGAGGTTATTGCACAGAGTTTTCGTTGTTGTAAAGTTTTCATCAATAACAGTATTAATTTTGACCGAAATAGTTGAATCATCTATAGATATCACTTTGCAACCTTCTTTTGGTGACTATGAAATCAGTGAAATCAAAAAAGAGTTTTGTCCTTCCAGCAAATATGCAATTGAAACAACATTTTGATATATGCTTGCCTTTTCCTCCTTGCCAATTCTCTAGAGACCTATTTTGCAAAACCTTTACAACAAGGACAGATTCTGTAAGACAATAGCATGAGTTGCTTTTGATTGACACCGCAATTTAAAGTGATCAGCGATCACAGACAAAGGAAATTCTCTCAACCAGTATTTCAAAACAAGCGAAGCCGCAAAAGTTTCTCTGAAATCCATGTAGCTAGCTCGCTTGTTGAGCATTCAAGAAGTTGTTTTTCAAGAGCAAATATGAGCATAGATCAAAAGAAGAAGGATATATCTACACATCTACCTTGGACATTTTATTTATTCGGTTCAAAAGCCGATTGGGAGCGATTCAATTCTCTTATTTTTGTGGGTGTCATCAAAATACTTACTGCTCAGCTTCTGAACCAAATAAATAAAATGCCCGAGGTAGATGTGTAGATATATTCTTCTTCTTTCGATATGTGCTCATGTTTGCTTTTACAAAACTTCTGGAATGCACAACGATTGCGCTAGCTACCTGGGTTTCAGATGAACTTTTGCGGCTTTGCTTGTTTTGAATTACTGGTTGAGAGAATTTCCTGTCTGCGATTGCCAATCACTTTCAATTGCGGTGTCAATCAAAACCAACTCGTGCTATTGTCTTACCAAATCTGTCCTTGCTCCCTATGGCATCTTCAAACAATTATAAGGAAAACAGATAACGCAAAAATAGAAACTGACCAGTTGTCACTGGAACCCATTTGAAAAACTTTCCTTTGAATTTTTTGCTATTTCGTTCGGCGCATTGCACTGCTCTAAAGTCAATGCCATCATTTGGGCAATCCTGAAATCAGAACCAAACACAACAATCATGATGGCAAGAAGAGAGCGTGGAACGAAGAATTATCTGCATGGAGAATTGAAGAATCTAAAATTCCCACTCGCAAGGTAAGTGCTACAGTTAACTGTTATTGAATTTACAAAACCTGCCAAAAAGCGAATGTGTCAGCTATGATTTTTTCAAGATACATTGTAATTCTTGTTCAAAAGCAACGTATCTATCCATTTTCAGCAAAATTTTTGCGTTCTTCGGGATGTAGATGAACATATTTCTCTTATCTAATAGTGTGAACTTAAGCAATGAACAAAATGGTCTGTCAGATGAATTATTGCAAATTCATAGCGAGCCTAAAAATGATAAAGCTCAGAAACACTCCATTCCATCTATTTATGGGGCCCTCATGAAGTAACAGAAAAATGCAGAACTGTATCATAGCAACAACCAATTTTTACATTTGCTTCGGAGAAGGGATCAAAACATGAACGAAACCATACATATGAACACGTACCTGTATATTGCAAAGTCGATTTCGTCTTTTTTCACCTTTACAAGTTGTGCCCACACCATTAGTGCTAGGAAAGAGGAATGAAGCAATATAGATCTGAGCTAGCATTGCAAACATAGCAAATATCTTAAGTCTATGCATCTAACTTTTCACTTAAAAAGAAAAATTGTACTAAACAAAGGTTTCCATGGGTAGGAGTATCAAAGGTACAGCAACCCGATAGATGCATGTAACTATTTATAAACAAGCTCTACTAACAGTAGCATGGCATGCGAAGAGAGGAAGATAGTTGAGNAGCAAAATATTTGCGTTCTTCGGGATGTAGATGAAGATATTTCTCTTATCTAATAGTGTGAACTTAAGCAATGAACAAAATGGTCTGTCAGATGAATTGTTGCAAATTCATAACGAGCCTAAAAATGATAAAGCTCAGAAACACTCCATTCCATCTATTTATGGGGCCCTCATGAAGTAACAGAAAAATGCAGAACTGTATCATAGCAATAAACCAATTTTACATTTGCTTCGGAGAAGGGATCAAAACATGAACGAAACCATACATATGAACACGTACCTGTATATTGCAAAGTCGATTTCGTCTTTTTTCACCTTTACAAGTTGTGCCCACACCATTAGTGCTAGGAAAGAGGATTGAAGCAATATAGATCTGAGCTAGCATTGCAAACATAGCAAATATCTTAAGTCTATGCATCTAACTTTTCACTTAAAAAGAAAAATTGTACTAAACAAAGGTTTCCATGGGTAGGAGTATCAAAGGTACAGCAACCCGATAGATGCATGTAACTATTTATAAACAAGCTCTACTAACAGTAGCATGGCATGCGAAGAGAGGAAGATAGTTGAGATTTCATAGATACTATTGGCAATGAATTCCTAAATTGAGCCATTGCAATGGTTCCTCAAAGTAATCATTTTAAAAAACTGATTCTTAATGTAGTCAAATGCTTATAGTTTGCACTGGAGAGCCAACTTTTTCCTTTGCACATATTTTCATGCAATAATGAAACAAATACAATGCTTTGGGGTGCGTGCACTAAAGTACCAAATAGCTAAGCTGCAAAACAGACCATAAAACAAGACAACAACAGCTACAAGTTAGGTTGCTTGAAAAAATCGGTTGTCCCAAAACAGAATAAGCGTTTGAACAATTCCTGCGAAGGAGCTTCAGATTCAAAAGTTTATTTTCAGTCCATGATATAGATGATGTCCTAACTTAGATTGTGCAACCTGGAATGTCCAAATCATGTATATATTCGCAAAGTAATTCAGTCAAATGGGCAAAAATTATGTGACAGATGGTTATTGAATTATGCAGTCACTATTTAAGTGCAATTTCAAAAAGGTTTTGGGGCACCTCATTGATACGTTATTACTAGAAGTTTGTTGAGCTACGAAAGTGAAATTTACTCTTCGTTAATTCAAAAGCCCAATATCACTGAACCATCACAACTAAAAGAACTTTGGTGAGAAGGATCCTTGGTACTAGAAGACACTACTGGACTTCATTCCTGTTCATTTAGTCATAGAAAGTTGCGCTGTGAACTTTCAAAATGTCAATGCATATTTTCTTAACAGTTTCTCTAAGTAATACAATAGTTTAATAGATCAAGAAACTTTTAAGAATATAAATCTTAATGGCTCAGCTGAATCACAACTTTCTTAATTCAACAACCATCTGCCTTAGGCTGCCTCAGAAATTCTGCCAGTTTAGGTTAATTACTCTGCAAATATAAATCCAATTTGAACGTGTAAGGTTGCTAAATCTCGAAGTTAAAATCTCGTCTAAACAATAAACGGAAAATAAAGATTTTTGAAGCGAAGGCTCCTTCGCAGGAGCTGTTCAAACGCTTATACTTTTTTGGACACCAGATAGACAAATGAAAAGTTTACTTACCCGTTTAGACAACTCCTTGTTTGATATGAAACACCAGCACCACAAGTTCGCGAACATGTTGTCCATTCCTCCCAGTTACTCCATTTATCAGTCTGAAAAGCAATTGGACAATTTGGATTAATGATGCAGCGATGGTGTAAACATGGATGTATGATTGCATCATTTGCAACGATAAAAACAAATGCAAGTTTTACAATATAATTCCCATAACGGTCCCCTAGGATCGGAAGGGAAGAGCTCAAATGAGCGGGAATAATTGAAAAAACGATGAATTTCGTTGAAAAAAATTATGAAATCGCGCTAGCCATCTTCTTGACAATATTTGATTGAATTTGATACTGTTAGTAAATGAGATTCCACTGGTTTTCTAATTTCTTGCGTTATAACTTAGCAATGGCAAATTTTGTGCTACGAAAGACACAGGTTTCTGAAACGACAAAGTCAATTTGGCTTCCTGAACACTAGACTCTATGCCTACTTGAGTATTAGACTCCATGCCTCTGAGTACACCCAACCAAAATTTAAAAAAACAAAGAGGGCAAAACATCACGAGTCGCTGCACAGAATGTGAGAAAGTTACTCTTCAGACTGCCAAATTGCTTCACGTTAATCAGATCTGTATCCTTTGTTTTACAAAATTCATGCTTGCTTTATAATATGGCAATTGCTTGTCAAATCAACTGAAATGAGCAATAACTTGAAGCCTTCTCTATGCTAAAGTAAAACGACGAGGAATTGAAATAACAGATTTGATTTTGATTTGATTTTGATGAATATTCTCAGCTAAACTTACATGATAGTCTAATATAAAAAGATGATATAATAATCTACGAAAGAACGCTTACAAGTATCAGCACATGAAAAACATCTATCTTACTAAAAGTGCTGAAAAGGACAAATGAAAATAACTCATAATGAGCTTTCGAGCCATGTGCCCTCAACGACATGGTTACTGAAATAAGAATATATAAATGCTGTAATACTAACTACACGAACATTTTATTCATTTGTTATAATTGCTATAACTAATTAGAAAGGCCAGTTGGT
>REGL01001747.1:52176-65599 GCA_004194395.1 Aurelia aurita complex sp. Pacific
GGCATACAAAGTTGCACAAAGTGGCCGACAGTAGCCAGGAATACAGACGTCTTGAAGTGCGAGCGAAGCGAGCTGAAAAATTTCAGGCATATTCTACTTAGATGGACTTGAAAAGTGTTAAGATATCTGTTACAATTGCAATTTTTTTACTGTGGGCCACCAGCAAGCATTTGTGTCCAAAAGGCCCAAGACAAAAAGTGGCTATCTTGACAAGGGCCCACCGGGAAATTTCCCGGTATCCCGGTGGGCCAGTCCGCCACTGAGTATTCGTCATTATTTCCGGAATTTAAGCGTTTTCTATACCGGGTGTCCCAAAAAGAAAACGCAACGGATTTGATCGGGACTAGCGACAAGAATTTTGGCCCAATCAATTCATTGTAATTTTTTATATAATCCTCGATAGCTAACTTGAAGATAGATACCTTGTTTGATGATATTGGTGCTTGGAGAGTTGGAATATTAATCTTAAAAGTTGAAATTTGCACGAACCTCCAAACCAGAGTTTGAGGCCTTTAGCCTAAACTGCAAACACACTATTTTGGGGAATCTCCTGAATTACCGTGAAATAGGAGAATAAAGCCACATTCTGAGGAAAATATTTGAACAGAAATTCAATCAAATTCATCAATTTTGTCCTGAAAAGACATCTCTTTTATGCTTCGAAAGTTTCGAAAAGTTAGCTTTGCCTCCGTCTCATAAAAGAAAGAAATCCGCGAAGTAGTTTGTCTTGGTGTGAAAAATTAATTAATTCTTGCAATCTTCATGACTTTAATGAAATGCATTTTGTATAATCTTTCTTCGAATTATTACGAAACAAGAAATCAAATATACCCAAGGGAAAATTATCCATATGCTCATTCGTGCTTGGCTCTTTTGCAGGTGCACTATGATTGAAGAAATATATTCCTTTGTGAATTTTCCCTTCGGCATTGTTATGTTTGTCAGTTTTTAGCTTCCCAATTTCAATTGAAATGTGCGCCTAAACATGTGTGCCTGAGCTTGCTCACACTACTACACTTTGCATATGACTGAGGAGATTCCTCAAGAACGTTTTCAGTTAGGCCCAAACCTGAAACCTCTGGCTTGGAGATGGAAGCAAATTTGGACTTTCAAGATTAATATTCCAACTCTCCATGCACCAATATCAACGAACATCATCAACGAACAATATCTATCTTCAAGCTAGCTATCGAGGATTATATCAAAAATTATTTTGGATTTATTGGACCCAAATTCTTGTCGCTGGTCCAGGTCCTGATCAAATCTGTTGCGTTTTCTTGGGACACCCGGTACATCTGCTACCGGGTGTCCCACAAAATGCATGCGGATTGGGTTGACTCCAGCACTCCAGCGCAGTGAATTTTGCTTCAATCATTGTCTTATCACTCTAAAAATGTTCCTCGATATTAAACTTGATATCGATACCTCGTTTGTTGATATTGGTACTTTGAGAACAGACATGTTAATCTTGAAAGCTCAAATTTGCATCAACCTGCAAAGCAGAGCTTTGGCCTTTTGGCCTAAGCAAATTCTTAAGGCACAGCATATAAATCAACGATAGCCTTGATAAAATTTGAACAATATTAGATCTCATGTTATTCTGTCTTCTCGAAGTCACCCTTTTGGCAGTTTCTGAAGTTTTCATTTATTTCAGTTTTCAATTTCGATGTGCTTCAGGAATTTGCTTAGGCCAAAAGGCCAAAGCTCTGGTTTGCAAGTGGACGCAAATTTCAGCTTTCAAGATTGACATTTCTGCTCTCAAAGCACCAATACCAAAAAACGAGATATCTATCTTCAAGTTAACTATCAACTATCAAGGAACATTTTTGAGAGTGATTAGCCAAGGTGGTTAAAGCTAAATTCACATTGCTGGAGTCAACCAAAACTGTATAAACTTTTTGGGACACCCGGTAGTTTTGAAGACGTTTCACCGTTATGAACTGGCTAAATGGTAAACCATATAAGCTACAGACTTCTGCTGGCTACCACATTGTAAACCCTCAAAAATTAAGGCTTACTTCTATTGATTGTATTAATTTTCCTTAATCAGTTTAGCCCCATAAGCAAGAACCATTAGGCTAGTGTGCATTACAGTGGATACACTTCAAAAATTTCTTCGTGCTTGAACTTTGTATCGATTTTGGATGGAAAATGTATCAGTGCTGAGATTAAAGTCCCAGGGGGGGGGGTACTCTGGTTTATTCAGGATAGGGGTGCTCAGGTTACTTTTTTGGGTCTAAAATTCGAGCAAGGATTATTTTTTGGGTCAATCATTTGTACAGTTATTTTTTTGGGTTCCTGAAATTCTGGCTTACTTTTTTGGGTCTCAAATATGAACAAAATGAAAAGTATTGGGAAAAAGATAGGAAAAATTATTTTGTTGGGTCTGTTTTCATGGTAGAAATTATTTTTTTGGGTTGATGCGATGTACCTCAGCCTGAGCACCCCTATCCTAAATATAATTGAGTGCCCCCCCTGGGATTAAAGTACACCTTCTGGATAAGCGGGGGTTTGGGGGCAACCAAATGAAGACATTGATTAAGGGTCCTGTTGCAGATTTTGGTCATATTGACGTTCTCCAGTACGTGCGAATTAGTCGAATCACGTTAGAATTTTGCATTATCCAATCAGGTGATAGGAAGTCTATCACTATTGTTCAGAAAGCCAATCAGCAATTAGTTCTAACAATACAATTTTGCCAAAGCTTTAGATGCTTATCCCAACACATAAGCTGGAATTCTAAAAATAATGATGATACCAAACATAATCTTTCTGGAGTTACCTTCATTTCCCTCAAAGCAATTTATTTAAAACAACTGACAATAACTTTGTAAAAGATTGATTTTAGGGTTTTACGAAGATTTGACGCCTATGCTGAAACGATAAGTGTAGAATTGGTAAGCTAAGTTACCACGCGGAAAACCACAAGCAGAAGATACGCAGCATCCAGAAATTAAAAATCAATAAATTGAAAGAAAAAATGGTTTCCCTGTGGGAAACATTAAAATATTTCAAAATGTGTGTTTCCTAGGCTCGAAAACCAAAATACTCTTCGGCAGTAACGAGAATAATGTTTGTTTGATCAACATCGTTACAAACGTGAACGTTCATGCAAGAATCGCTCTGTGTAGAGGCAAAGCAACTCTGGTAGTAGCTACCTGATTCAGCCTACCCGTAAACTGCTGCGCAAACTGTTGCATAACTTGCAGCATTTCATACTTTAAGTTCTGCTGTAACAAGATTTCTTATCTTACAATCTTACAACAGGTCTTATACAAGATGAAACAAATTTAGACAATACGTGATGTGATTACCATTTTTGGCAGGCTGAAATGCCACCAATTTGATCAAGCTTTTCAGGTCTTTTCAGGCCTATTTTGAAAGATTATCAGGGGATGCATGCCTCTATAATCGCTAAAAAGCTAGGGATGCAATGTCTCCAATTTTGTCGAAGTAAATCTTCAAAAGTTCTTTAGCATATTAGTTAGCGACAATGCAAAATCAGACCTCAGGAATCAGATGGCTTGCTGATGAGCAAAAGGCTAACAGACGATCTGAATCTAATAACCATGGGTGACTGACTACAGTCTTGATAAAGTTAAAAGTTGACGTGAAATTAATATGACAGCCTAATAGATTTGAAATGAGGTGAAATATGTGGCAAAGCTACATGAAGTAATTTCTGGGGGACGGTGCAGACCCCGAACCTGCAGACAAAGTGGACTTTTCTTCGGTTTCAAAATTGAAAACGACAAAAATGGCTCAATTTTGCCTGAAAATCTAAGTTGGGAATGCAGTTCCATCCACATCCCCTCTTGCTACGCCCCTGGTCAAATGCAGCTGAAAGAATATATCAAATTCCAGTCAAAGATTAATAACGTCTCGTTGTGAGATTTATCAAGAATGTTCACCTTGACCTGGAAAGGAAAGCCCAAAACCAATGTGGTTTACAGCCATGAATGCTGTATTATGACAGCACAAGAGAAAAATGCACCCTTTCATTTAAAAATACACCCTTCACTTGAAGAAAAATGCACCATTTCATTTAAAAATGCAAGGTTGCATTCTGAGTAAGAATTTCGATAAATTCACAAGAAGAACCAAGACAGAATCGGCAAAGGTTTCTTGTACTCATTTCAAGTCATGTCATGTCAAGTCATTTCAAGTGTCAGCATTGGCACAAATTTCATGGCACGAAATATGTCAATGAATTCAAAAGACATTGTATCAAGAGATTGATCATTTGACATGGAGTAGTGGATGTAGGCAAGCCTTAGCCGATTTTGTCACTTGAGACAATTTGCAAAGCTTCATAGTTTGAATCAAACATAACTTAACCAAGAAAGAATGACATTCGAACTCTATCTGTACAAAGATATTTTAGCAATGGAAACAATGTTTCTCCTACGATTACTTTAACAACTGTTGAAAACATAACGTGAAATTATAAAAACATGGAAATGATTTAGAAAAGAGTATCGCCACAACTATGACAACAATTTTCAATATTAGTTGGATTAGATCAAACCTGGGGGCATGGAATAGCATAATACCGGGGACGTGCTGGACTTGCTCAAGTCGTCTTGTAAGGAAGGAAGAGTGTTGGGCAAGTCCAGGGACTCTTTTAGTTTTCTTTTAAGGGGGGAGGGGGCTCTCGCTAGATTAGTTTATCTAGCTCGAGGACTCCTCCTTAGACAATCATTCTAAATATAAATTGTTAAGTTGACTTATGTAATTCTTTAATTTTCATTGTTTTTTTTGTATGTAGATTGTTGATTTCGTGTATTTAGACCTATATATTGTATTTGTTTACATGTTATTGTATTTGAATGATTGTTGAATGAAATGAATCTGAAAACTGAAAAACTGAAACTGAGGGACGTGCCATCGGGGAGGGAATTGTTTTCAAAGTTTTGGTATAAGGAACGGTATAGGTACTGACTTTCGTGATTTTGCAATGAAAAGAACAGTCTTTGAGTGATTTTGGCATAAGGTACGAATGAATGGACTGCGAATAAATAAGACATTTTCGAACTGGTATCATGTTCGGTTAGGGTTTTGAGACGTATCATGTTCGGTTATTATGTTCATGTTCGGTTATCATGTTCGGTTAGGGTTCTTGACCCCGTCAAAGGACTGAACGGTAAATACTCTCAAAGGAAATTGTCTTCCATATATTTCTTGTTTTATTCCCTAATAGATGAAAAGATATTTTTCTTTTAAGCTTCTGATGCAAAAAATTGAGCTTGTTCATCAATTATGTCCAAAAATGGGATAACTACTCTGTGTGCCATGCGAAGGCACCTTCTTTCCCAATACATCACTGTTACGATGTTGGGAATGAGTCAATAGGAAACTATCAGACCCAACAAGGATGAAAACAAGTTGCTGCCCTTAGAGTTGCTTTGAAAAAGATGTACCAATCCCAGGCACCCAGGGTTATCAAATGAGAACATGAGAACTTGTATTTTAAAGGGGCTCCGTCGCCAAAAACTAAACAAATCCGTAAACTCGCACGTGTCATTAATTATCCATTGTTCATCCATTGTTTTCTGCAGTTTGCTTGGTGGCGTTAAAAATCCACTTATATCCGAGCAATCGTAGAAGATATGAATGTTTGGTTTGTTCCTTGGTGAAGTACAATGATTAATGCCTAAACAGCAACTTTCATTTTGAAAAAAATACGAAAATCCTGTGTGAAACCTTTCGAAAAACTGCAAAAATCATCGTTTTGCTTACATTTTGGCGACGGAGCCCCTTTAAACCGAGGCTGTTCAGAAGAGAAAATCATTGTATCGCTACGAAAACGCTCTTTCAAATGATAACAAACTTTCTTGAACGGCAAAGAAATAAAATTTAAGGGGAGCAGTGTTACAGTATCCAATAGGACCAATAGCACGAAAATAACTACTTATTCTGGGCGAAATACATGTACATGTCACAAAATAGCGATAACTCAATCCAATCGTATAGTTCCTTACGACTAAGAGGACTGTACTTACTTGACTGCGAACCTTTCTGACTCTTTCTCAGCTTTCAGCAGCTCCAAAGCACAAGGATGATGGCACCAAGGACTCTATGCTTCTGTTATGAGTCGAGTGTGGCACTGCTCTGTTGAAAAGGATAACATGGGTTAGTCATTTAAATTCTAATGGCAGCTGTTGAAAACAATGTCTCATATTTTTGAAACTGAAACCGCGAAAAGACTTGAGCAATTCATTTCTAGCGACATTCCTCGAATAGGCTAAAGATACTATCAATGTTGTTGCAAACCAATGTTTTGTGCTGAAGGTTAGATCGTCCCATTTGATTGGAGACAAAAAACAATAAAACATCAGTCATTTTGAAATCAGTTTTTAAAGTTTCTTTAAGACGGATGTGGGATGGTCCAGCCATGGAAAGATCGTGGCTCAATTTGGATGAATTAAATGTTCTGTTGGAACATTGTCAATATAATAGCAGTGCTTCTCTATTGACTGTGTTTGGTGCTATGCTTTGTGTAGAAATAGGATAGTCATATTTGGTAGCCATTTATTGAGACTCTTAAATCAATATGATGATGAAGGGTATCGCGGTTGGGATGACAAATACTCTGAGAGACAATATAAGGTAGGGCCAAAGACAAAAAATTGTCTTTGATTCATACTTAGCCAAAAAACGGAACTCAAGTCATATAATGTTGCAGGAGCATGGGAATGAAGGTTGGGGCATTTTGGCCTAAAGGATCCAGTGCTCTCACAATGACGTTATGTTACTCCATAAACACTGCCAACCAACAATTGTGCATATGATTCTTGAAAAGAGAGTCTTCATAAGAAACTCATTCAAGATCATTAAAGACAAAGTAACTTCAATACTGGTACAAAATTATCATAGAGAATCACTCTTTTTACCGGGTGTCCCAAAAAAATGTATACAGATTTGGTTCACTTTAGCGATGTGAATTTAACTTTAATCAATGACTAATCACTCTCAAAATGGTACTCGATATTTAACTTGAACATAGATACCTCGTTTGTTGGTAACCAGAGCTTTGGCCTTTTGGCCTAAGCAACTTCCTGAAGCACATCGAAATTAAAAACTCAAATTAATGAAAAATTAAGAAACGTCCCAATGGGTGACTGGGGGGGGGGGATGACTTCTGATAAACAAAATGATGCAAGATCTAATATTGTTCAAATTTTATCAACGCTAGTGTTGATTTATACGCTGTGCCTTAATAAATTGCTTAGGCCAAAAGGCTAAAGCTCTGGTTTGCAGGAAGAGGCAAATATGAGCTTTCAAGATTGATACCTCTGCTCTCAAAGTACCAATATCAGCAAACACTATCGAGGAACACTTTTACAGTGATTTGACATTGATTGAAGCTAAATTCTCATCAGCGCTTGAGTCAACCATATCCGTATACATTTTTTGGGACACCCGGTAGTCAAAGAAATCCAAAGTACTGAAAGCTTTTTAAAATTCTAATTTTCTGAGTACTCATTTTCTCTTGAGTTTCATGAAATTCTTGATGCTTTTTTTCCTGGGCCCTCGCAAACATTTCACAACAAATTTCACGAAGCTGATATACTTATCTCTGTCTATATATTACTTAAGTACCTTGAAATCATTACAGTGCAAGAAATACGTGAGAGCAAGACGCAAGTGACAATATGCTAAGTATTTCTCGACTAAAAGACAAAGTTTCTTAACCACTGTTGTCCCAGTACTGACGTTTCTGAATCATTTAATGATCTGAGAGTTGAGTTTCTTTTATTAGAGTTTCTGGCATGATGAGTCCTTGGAAAAATGTAAGGTAAGGTCTAAGACCACAACCAAATTGAAATCATAGAATCTTCAATTTTCAATTTCATGAATATTCTCAGCTGAAACAACATTATAAACAACATAGCTAGTACATGACAGGGAGGACGAAATATTGGTATAAGATGAATTCACTCATTTGCTGTTGTTTCTGCCTTCAAATTTATAGGAAATGATGCTAAAATATTACAGAAAAAGAAAAACGTTGTGAAATCTAGTTTACATAATGCATTTATACTAAACCAATACAGCTGAAGAAGCATATGGAAAGAACTCTGGTTGTGCTTTCGAGTAATATGCCCTTGTTTACATGGTTCATACAAGGAGAACATTGATATTTACTTAAATGTGAGAAATTCTAAATACACTACTGAAAATACTTTTTTGCTTACAAATGATGATTCAAATATGCCGAAAAAAAGTGCCAAGCAGAGGGTGGAGGGCTCAGGGTGGAGTTAAAAGAGAAATAGGTTGCTTGTACCGTTTATCAAAGATCTTTTTGCAGGAGAGGTCCAAACATTCTTTGGAATGTCGTTCCAAATTTTTACAATAAAATTTGTTATTAGTCTACGTTTGCAATTAGTTCTGGCTACTGGGAGGGTAAAGTTTCAAGAAAATGCTTGTCTTGTCTAAAAGCGATGTTTTTCATTTTGATGTTCTTCACTTGGTTGGAAATCTGGCCAGAGCATGTGCAACAAAGGTGCATTTATTCTTTCCACGTAAATTTTGATGGAAATATACAGGTTCCAAAGAGGCTAAGAATACGCAAAACCTAAGCAATCAGCATAAGTCAATTTCACACACCTGTAAGGTTGAAAAGAGCCAAATTATGAAATTTGGCCTGACAATCATTATCGCAACCCTGGCAAGTGGTTCCAAATTGAATTCTCCGTAACTTAAACCTTCTGTCACAAGATTATGGTTTGTGGCAAATACACAAGGAGTCTTTATACGTTGGTAGAATTTGATCTCTTTCGAGTTCTTATGGTANTGGAGCCCTACTGCCCAAGACATAGCGCCTGTATGTTGTCTGGGTTTATTGATCACAATAACGTAGATATTTAGATGTTTGAATTTGTGAAATCTGGTTGGAAATCTGGCCAGAGCATGTGCAACAAAGGTGCATTTATTCTTTCCACGTAAATTTTGATGGAAATATACAGGTTCCAAAGAGGCTAAGAATACGCAAAACCTAAGCAATCAGCATAAGTCAATTTCACACACCTGTAAGGTTGAAAAGAGCCAAATTATGAAATTTGGCCTGACAATCATTATCGCAACCCTGGCAAGTGGTTCCAAATTGAATTCTCCGTAACTTAAACCTTCTGTCACAAGATTATGGTTTGTGGCAAATACACAAGGAGTCTTTATACGTTGGTAGAATTTGATCTCTTTCGAGTTCTTATGGTAGAGACATCAATCACAGATTATTGGCTGCTGTAACAGAATCGCTTTGAAAAGTGTTACTCAAAAACGCAGAACAGTCCTTACTAATACTATCAGGGCCGTCCTCCACTTGCAGTAGTTTCGGTCGGTGACCAGCGCGCTCATCATGTGTATGCGCGCTACGCAACCGCGCAGGTGGCCGACCAAAACTACTGCAGTGGAGATCGGCCTTTACCAAATAATAATCTGTTGAGAGTATTTTCTAAGGTTATCAAGATCAATGTGTGAGTGTATTTATGTGTATGTGTGTGTGTGAGAGAGAGAGAGAGATCTGGGGAAGGGAGACGTTGATTAACAGGCAAAATATTTCCATGGGTAAGTACTGGGTAAGTTTAAAGGCAGAAACACCGCAATGCGACAAAAAACAACAGCAAGTGCGGTGTTTCTGCCTTTAAACTCATTCATTTTTTCGTCACCGCAAGCATCTTCGGATCCGACAATCGACGCTGGTATCGTGGCCTTTATTTTTTCAAATTATCTCATTAAGTACCGGGTATCGCAATTAAGAGTATGCTGACTTTGTTTGGTCCAGCCATGAAAATTTAGCATTGCTCAATAGCTAATCAGTTTCAAAATGTTCATCGATAGTAAACTTGAACATAGATACCTCATATGTTGATATTTGTTTCTTGAGTGTTCAAATATTGATGTTGACAGCTCAAATTTGCTGTCACCTCCAACCCAGAGCTTTGGCGCCTTGGCCTAACCAAATTCTTGAAGCACATCGAAATAAAACAATGGGTGACTTATAGCAAATAGAACGCAATAAATATGATCTAATATTTTCAAATTTCATCAAGGCTATCGTTGATTTATTCGATGGGCTTCAAGAAGTTGTTCAAGCCCAACCTCGTTCCCAAGGGTATCTGTTGTTTTCAATAGGAGGCTAGACCTCAACAGATACAATGTAGGCGTTGAAGTTTACGGAAAACCTTCATTGTCACTGGGTACGAGGTTGGTTCAAGCCAAAACACCAAGCTCCCGTTTGGACGTGGACACAAATTTGAGCTTTCAAGATTACTATTTCTACTATCAAAGACCCAATATCAACAAACAATGCGTTACCTATCAAGAAACGTTTGAGAGTGATTAGCCATTGACTAAAGTTAAATTCACATCTCTGGATCCAGCCAAATGTGACTACTTTGGGGAGGGGGGCACCCAGTATATGTGCAGACTGAACGAAAAATGGACAAGCAAATGAGCCAATAGCAATTCATTGTCACTTTACAAAAGCAAATATGCGTTACCCCCGTGTTATCACTTCAAAATACTAGTAAAAAGAATGTGAATTGCTCAAACCACTTTAAAGCACTAACTGTAGCTATTCGTGTGGTCTTGTTGTTTCCTAGTTTTTTACCTTGCAATCCCAAGTACCAAAAATCTATACTTGGGTACTGAGGTGGGGACTGCCTAGCATAGGTTTCAAATCTTTAAATCAGCATAAAAAGGTGGGTGTAAAATTCTGACCTATTTCTTCTAGCTGAATGGCTTCAAATAAACTTTAGCTACTTTCTTATAATTCTACCGTTGGACTTTTAAGAAATTTTGAACATTTTTTAAATTACAGCGTATTTTATATTCTAACTCATTTGAGGCTGTGACGTCATCAAATTTCTATATCATAAACCAGAAGAGTGATAGAGTTCTGCTTTTTGCATCAAACAGTTTAGGAATTATGATGGTTTTACTTACGTTTTATCGAAAATTTCCTTGAAGTTTTGCAAAAGGAGAAAAACACTCTTAATCTGAAAATATCGAACATCTCTGAAAAGTCCAACGGTAGAATTATAGCAAAACAGCTGAAGTTCCATTGAAGCCATTCAGTTCAAAGAAATAGGTCATTGAATTTTACACCAACCTTTTTTAAAGATTTGGAGCAAATGCTGGACTGCCTACTGTAACGGTATCGTTTTCATGATTCTGATATGAAGAGCTGTATCCATTGAAGGACGAATGACTAGGCTATTTTTCAAAACTTGAACATGGAGCATTGCGACACCATTACTTTGAACGAGATGTTTATTCGATACTGCTACCTTAATTTTTATTGGGATCTACTACCTTAACTGCGAGCGTAGCGAGCTACCTTAGCTTCGCTTTCTCGCTCCTCTAGAGAGGTAGTTCATTCACTGCGCTTTCAGTCAAGGTAGTATCCTCGCATAAACGTTAAGGTAGTAATGTTGAATAAAAATTTTGTTAGAGATAAAGGTGTCCGCAATGCTTCATTGTTTGAAAAAGGTCGGGGTCGGGTACACATTTTCAAAAAATTGGTATGAAAGACGGCTATGTATTTTAAGCTTGGGTGGCATATCCGCAACAATCTGGTAAAGCGTGCCCCCATTCTTGCAATTTTCCTTTTCATAATCCAAAAAGGTCTCTCGCACAAAGCTTGAAATTAAAAGCATCCTTCGTGGATCCAAGTCAGAGTAAATAATACAACAGTCTTTTCAAACTGACGGATATCGTTTCACGATATCAGACGAGGACATTGGGTATCTCACATGCTTGTTTTTCATTCAAAAACGGATGCACTTTTTTGCAAAATAGGACTAGACCACTGGGTGTGGTTTCTATTACACTGCTTGAAACTTTTTTTTAAAGACTTGCAAAATAAATGCTCTCTGTTACAGACAAGGGGTTGCCTGCAGCTCTGCTGAATAGGGCCGAGCTTGCACTAATTCAGGAATAAGATTACTCGAGCTTGTACAGGATCTCCTAACTTGATTGAAGCTCAAAAATAATTGAATTAAGAAAATGGATTTCCGAATGGGATACAGTCCAGCTGGGCCAGGATAAGGTCATAAAGATGAATGAAAAACGAGCATTTCTTTGTGTCGGCCATTTTGATCTGTAATTGGAATGGTCAATACATTCCAGATCTTATTTTCAGTAAATGCCCAAAAATACCTTAATCTTAAAAATTCAGACAAGACTGAAGAGTTTAGATTTGAAGTGAAATGTCAAATGATTTAACCACTGTATATAGGGTATAACTTATTAATCCTAACTAGATTAATCGAGTGAATCATGTAAATTTTTTCTCCTGGAAAAAGCTTCGTATATCGGATCAGTTTTGCCTCCACTCCAAAATGGCTTCCAAATTCAAACCCGAGATGGTTTCATCAGTTCATTCATTACATTTTGTCCTGATGAGTGCAATGCTAATGAAAATATGACACGACGCTTGTTCATTATTTCAATGAGAAAAGCAAAGGGTATATTTGAAGCAAAATCCTAAGACCTAGAATCTCAAAAAGACTGCATTTTTCTTAAAAAGTCCCCTGGATACTTAAAAAACGGTCTATTATATAATTTTCATGCACTGCACGTAAGCAAGATAAAAATGGGAACCACTACTATTATTTTATCTCGATATAAGATAAAATCACAAAAAAATTGAATGCTGATGAACTCAAGACCCTAGAATATACTGAATCTTAACTGAGAATTTACTTTGAAAACCATTTGATATCCTGAGTCTTATGGGATTCTAATGTCTTTCAATAACGAGATATCAGTGAAGTACATCGTAATAAAGTGCAAACAACCCCAAACCTTTTTCTCAGAACCAGTATTTGTACAGTAAAAATTTCTTAAGGTTCAGTCATGCTCCTTTAAAAGGGGGTTATCTTCGAAACTATTCCGTGATACGGGGGTTTTCGTCACCTAGAAATTCAGATAAAAGCGTATTCTACGAAATGGTATGGACGAACGTGGTGTAACTTTTACTACTAAATTGCATCCACCGTGCATTTAGTTGAAACTTAATACCTCAAACACAACTAAAAACTAACTAATTCATTGAACATAATGCTAATTTGACTTGATTTTGCGAAAAACAAATATTTCCAGTGTGGTACCAACTTGGCCTAATGTTATAGCTAATAACGTACAAATAACGTAACAGTAACGTATTGATAATAGCAATAACGTGACAAGAATAACTTGAAGGGTTTGTGCAACGTTAAAAGCTTGTATTTGCAAAGAGCTGAACAATCTAAAAATATCCCATTCAAATGGAAGTTGCACCATGGGTAGTTAGACACTGCTCTGGTGTGCTTCTATGGAGGAGCGCTGGGTAATATGTATCTGCGGAGGAAATGTTTTATAGCACTGCGGAGGAGATATCGAAAGAACGCGTTCTTTCAATATCTCCGCCGCAGTGTTA